>CAJPEV010000436.1:0-124061 GCA_905338385.1 Darwinula stevensoni
GGAGATTTTCAAAGAGAAGCATGCAAATTTTGACCTTTGACCACACTTCATGGCCCCGGGGGTGACCTGAGAGAGTCAGCAATCGGCTTCAAGGCCCTTTCTTGAGGTCCCTTACAACAATTATAGAGCGGAATTTTGATCCAGGGGGGTCGATTTTCATGTTCCCGTAGTACCTTAATACATAAAATGGAAGATTGAGAAAGGGCTCACCTGTTGCTTCTCAAACTCTTTGTTATCCTCTTCGTGCGATTTACTCTTCGAGTTGAGAAAGGCTCCCGCGTATTCCATCATGCGCTTCTCATCGCTCGGAGGGCCGACCGCGCGGAAGGCGGATGAAGGCTCCGGATGGTTCCAGTTGCTTGACGGGCCTCGTTCGAGTCGCACGCGGGGGGATTGCAAGGGGGGTTCACCGACGGTCGATCAAGGATGACGGGGGGATTGCGAGGGGGGGGGGGGTTCACCGAAGGTCGATCAAGGATGACGGGGCATTTCTATCGTGTCACGCTGTTGAGTGTTTCACGTCCAGATATTTCCCTGCTTTATCTGTCTCTGTAGTTAGAGAGACTGCTGCTAATGCCTTATCTAATCCCTTTGCAGATTGCGACGGTCTCCATGTTTTAGGGCTGTATTTTCATGACGCATCGGTCTACGTGGCAAAACAACATACAGTGTCTCGTTTTATCCCATCGGTTAGTGGGGCTGTCCATCTCGCTCCCAATCGCCCGTTCACGTTTCAAATGAAAACTTTTTTACCGGTCCGCATCTAATGGTCGAAAGGTTGGAGGACAGAAGGAAATGAATGCAGAATGCATCCTAATGTGAAAGGACCGAAACCAGAATTTTTCTTATCGAAAGGCACGGAATACCGAATGGGGAACTTTTACTTCGAATGTCAAATTTAATCTCGAAGGTACGGAAGATCGAATGACAAGCCGAATGTAGAAATTTCGAAATTTCAAGACATCTCAAGTCAGAAAGGTAGTCACGTGAATTTCAAGAGCAACATCACAGGGCAACATTTTGCGTCAACCCTCTTAGGGTTGGGTCGACTAACCTTGAACGTCGGTGTCTTCTGGGAGGGAATCCTTTCGACTTGTCTGAAATTACATGGGAAAATAACGCTTGTTACGTCCCCTGCCGTTGATGGATCGCTGTCGATGAACAAGAAGCCCGCAGCAGTTCATTTTCTTTTACTTTGAGGGCCCTACTATTTTGCTCCTGGTGACGCGTTTGAAAGACACAAGGCAAGTGTCACGGGACTGTGCAACGTCTGCCAGAAACCTTATCATGATCAAATTCATCATTGTACTCCTATGAAGGATGATGAACGGACTGAAATTTTGCATTTTTGGGGACAGTCTTGTTGCATGTTTTGACAGGAGATAGCTCAGAAATCCGTCCAAAAAATCCATTTCGTCGGACTTTTAAACTTTGAAGCGCGGGTATTCTATTAGGGGTGTATACGATCATGACCTATTGAAGATTCCAGCCATTAGTTTCCATTAATAAGCGATGTGTTTCTCACCCGTAGCTCCATCGTTCTTTTCCAGGTAACAAGAAAACCGACAATGAAAGCTGCAGGACTTAGGAAGTTCATTTCGGTACTTGTACTGATTGTTCTTAATATGAATAGAAGTGCTCTGAAACCAACAAAGATTGAGAAATGAGAAATGGAGGGAAATAGACAGACGAAGACAATGGCAGAGTCATAAAATTGTCAATCAGCTTGCTAACTCGGTAAAACACGACGAAAACGAACTCAGTCAGACTTGATTAAAAGAAACCACCGCATCCGAATCCAGGGCAATAAGTATCCATCTCGTCATAATCGTTGGCCCTCCCGGCATGACGCCTTCGCAGGAATCTTAACAGGAGATAGAGACTCGGCATCAATAAAAGGATGCAGAAGATCGCCAGCATGCCAAAGTGTGATTCATCCATGTCTCCTCTTCGCTGCCGTAACACGTTTTATTTTTTCCCCTCGTGAATTCCAAGCGATAGCAATTCTTCGTGGAAGAAGATTCTAGGTCGATGAAAAATCTGTTTTCTCTTTCGATTCACGCCTTTCTGTCAAGTGCGGCCATTATTTTTCAGGATCCAGACAATCCAGTGTATGGAGATATGGAACTTGATAAAGTGATGTTCACTGAGGAAAGAAACGAAATCGTAAGATTCCTCAACCAGATGATTCCAGAACTCCTTGGAAGGGAAATAGGAAACATTAATAATAATAAAAACTATATTATAAATATTTGAGATGGCAATTTAAGGTAAGGAACCGCTCAAACACAAGTATTTATGAAGCCGCTTCAATTTCTTTCAAGTTCTCACAATCCGTTTCAAACGCTATTCCCTTCATTGCATCAGTTACAAACATTTCATATGAAAAAGAGGGATATGAACGATCTTACCCCCGCATGATCATGCGCAGACAAGCCCACCTCAGATTAACTCCAATAAACCCATAATAATCATGTCAAGATACCTTAGTGGCTGTCATAGGAGGCACGATGACATTGAAAATGGCCGATGAAGGAGTTTCAGAAGCTGCGACCAGGTGCTACATCAAATTTCAGCTCTATAACTGAGACCGACAAAAACCATCCGAATCATCCGAAAACGCCAAAAAAACCTTAGATATAAAATAAAGGAAAACATGGCAAAATTCTAGGATGTTAACTAACTTGCGGAAATATCACACTCGTGGCTCTTAAATTGAGACGATAAATGAAACTCTCATGCGAAACTCAGACGAAACAAGAACGCGATAACCCCCCCCCCACTCCTCTCCCCTAGGCAGATACCCTGAGAGGTGATCAAGGACTTACCTGCGCCCAGAGTGAAAAGCAGAATGCGAACCTTCCAATGCTCTAGATGTACCCGATGCGGCCGGGACGTGATTCCAGCCAGCCGCAATCAAAACGCACCGGCATGGTGTATCCAAGGATTAAAGCTCTGCGCTGAGATAGGGCGTCTTTTAACCGACATGTTGAAATTTACGTCATGCCATTCGTCGTATCTCGGTTCCTTTGTGACCTTGGGGTCGGCATCCATTATAAAAATAAAACGTCCACGATTTTCCTCATGAGAAGACTATTGGAGGCATCGGTTCCACCCAATGAAAACCTTAATCTTTCACATATCTCTATGAGTAAATACCTGCTTTTATGAAGGCACCGGTCGATATAAAGTAGAGCAGAAAATTTATTTGTTACGAGCGGGCAAGCTCCAGGAGCTCCGTATCAAGTTTCTGCATCACTTACCTCATTCGCTTCATAATGGATGCATGAAGTTAAAAGAACAGCTGCAATCGTGTCATGTCTGAACAACCAAATAATATTTTTTGCTTTCACGGGACTGCTTAGCCTGCATAGTGATAGAGCGCCGCTGGGTTGCATGAAAGCCACACTCGACCCTGAGATGTAGGAGTCAACAACATCCCAATATTCCATCTTTACTTCGATGAGTCGGAGATCGTCTCCTTGATGAAAGAATTTCTGCCGAAAGTCGGCAAGAGAAGCCTCTTGCAAGCTCGCGCCGTTTCTTTCTCCTACATGCATTCCCTGCGATCGCCCGGCCGGAAGAGGATGGCGATGGGACGGGAACGACCAAAAAGACGAAACGCAGCTTCCTTTCACTCGAATCTGCGAAGAGGGTTCCAACTTGCCTGTATCAGATGAGGAGGGTCACCGTCGGATTCGAATTTCATCTACATGGGACATGCACATAGAAAGCAAACCGCTTGCGGAATTAAGTCGATCCAGAAATAGGCAGGAGCTCATTGAACACGAAACTCTCCTCCTCAAAAGACAAAAGTACGGCAATTACTCAAAGAAAAAATGTTTGAAACGTAAGGTAACATTAATAAACGATTGGACAGATTTCAGTCCGCCTTAAAAATAAGTATTTGGGTCGGTACAGAGTCTGCTACTCACCCATCATTCGTCAATTGCCACTGCCGACCTTCTGGTCGCAATGTGGACAAACTAAAGTCTCTCTTTTCAGTCTGGCGATTTAGGCGTAAGGAGACCGTAGAACGACTGTCGTTCACACGGCAGTGCCACAAACTAGGAATGTAGGAGACTTTAGTTACTCTGATGCACGAATATCGATTAGTCTTGCCGTATGATTGAATATTAATGGTTTCCCGATTGATCTGCTGTCTATTGATCCTCGACTTCGAACGGAAGATTGTTTCTCTCATGTCGGAGCGCGTGGGCTTTGCTGCCACGTATCATCGAAAGGTGAGCTCACTCTCTTTCAAGCTGGGCTCATCTGGGTGTGGAGAGTTGAGTCAGCTAGGAATGTTTTCATCAACACAAGACTGATCAAACGTCTTCAATTATTTTCAGGCATGTCAAAACGTTTAAAATTTCCATCCAAAATCAAACTTTGTGGGAGAAGATTTTATGCGAAAGACGAAAGTGGGATATTTTTTTTTAGGTATAGCGGAGTTAGCAGTCATTTATTACTGCGAACATAAGTGAAATATCTCCCACACTGGTCACAGAGCACCCAAACAAAGTCCAACATGGCTGCGTACAACATAAGAGTGTCTACTGCTGTACTTTTTCTCTTAATGCGGCGCCAGAGAAGAAAAAGCTTGCGACGGTTATGGGTTCATCTTATAAGCAGTTCCTGTCATCAGATGGGAGAGATTGCAATTGTTGCGGAAATTATTAACATCGAAGACAACAGGTATTTTCAAAGGTACATGAGTGTTTCGCCAGCTTTTCAATATCCTCCACGTTCTGTAAGAACAGGAAACAAAGTTGAAGCCACTCAAACGCTGGGAGTGACCATGAAATTAATCTTGCTGCACTAACAGTAGATACCTCTGCAATGAGGGTACGAATAAAGGCTTCCGAGCAATACTTACAAGTAAGAGTTGCGTTTTGGCCTTTGACCTGTGAGGTTCTGTGTCACCCCTGCTTGTGCGCTGTTCCCTTTTTTAGTACCGCCCCAATGCAGTACCTTTTTCGCGATTTCCTTCTGTCTCACTAATTTGTAAAAGGAGGCTTCATATTTTCTCCTACAACTAGTGAGCCACTTGCATTCTAGCGAATTGTGACCTGTGCCACCTAACCCCTGGACCCACCATCCCAAGACGGACCATCATCTCAGCCACACCATCCCTCTCATCCAATCGGATAAGTCTCTCAAATTAAGCATAATCTTACTCCATACAACCTTGAGATAATCCCTTACACGTTCCTTAATTTATTCCACTGATTATCATTGCACGCCCTAATTTTGCCTTGATAATTTCTAAGCGGCAGTATTCCTGCGCGCCTAGGCACGCCACTGGCTATCTTGTCCTAGCATAATGTCCACAGCGTCTGTATTCCTCCCGTGTATCCAAGTACGCCGCTGCATTTAAGATGGCGACCGCCACAGTGACTACGTTTGTATCAGACCAGCTCGTGTTTCTCAGCATCCTAGCCTAATTCTATCCTACAGCTCGATATCTACATATCCATATAGGAAGGGCTAGATACCTTACTGTTTGTCATAACTGTGAAACTTCACCTAGCCTAGTGTAACGCAGGCGTGGTTGGTCTGTTTCTGCAGGCAACCACCTGGGGTATTATACGTTATGCGCATACGAACTTCGTTCGGGAGCTCCTGTACCGCAACCTGGAGAGCGCACCTCCGATGGGCGGCCCTGGGCAGATAGTGGAAATCGATGAAAGCTGTTTCCGGTTCGTGAACTCGAATCTTCTACAATCCCGTCCATTTCTTTCCTGAGACGCTCGCCCTTGGAGGATTTCATTCTTATTCACAGGGGTAGACGCAAGATCAACAAGGGGAGGTTGATGGCTGGCAATAACTTCCCCCCCGCTAGTCAGAATTACGGTATTCGGGATGGTGTGGAAGCATGGAGTCTCCGAAACTCGCCTATTCCTTGTGGAAAGGCGAGATCGGAGAACCCTGCTTCCCATCATCCTGAAGCACATTCAACCAGGGACCACGATCCGATCGGACGAGTGGGGGGCGTACCAGGGGCTGCACCGGTACGGGTTCACACACGAAACAGTGAACCACTCCCAGAATTTCGTGGACCCAGTTACCGGTATGGATATAGATACCTAGGGTCTATTTCGTCCCGGAAGGCATTCGAATAGTGTCGGTGCTTTTCCTAGGTGCTAACACACAACGAATTGAAAGCTCCTGGGCGCATCTAAAAACCAGAATCCTGAAGAGAGGGAGGGGGACCCGACTCGCACTTCTGCAAAATCACCTTGCCGAAGGTTGGTGGCGGACCATTCATGAAGCTTCTCCCTTCCTTGACATCTTGGAGGAGATGAGACTTCAATACCCACAGTGAAGAGGAGAGGCCATTTTACCCTTTTTTTTATTATTTTACCCTTTTATCGTTCTGTTTTATCCTTTTCATCATTGTTTTATCCTTTCTGACTTACATGGATGGACATGCCATGAATGAAAATTGTCAAACTTATTAAGGCATTAAAAGTGGGAAAAGTTTTATTTTTTTCCACTTTCCTGCTGGCATGGCCAATTTTGTCATTTACACTCTTGGTCATCTCGTCTCATATTCTACAAATTCTTGTATTACTCTTGTATACGTACACTACAATAATGCTCCAGTCATTATTATCATTTATCATAAATAAACGTTCTGAATTTAACATTTGCCTTTTACCGCTAATTTCATGGCTTCTCCCAAAGGAAGTACATGTTCTCCAAAACATGGCTCCAGAAGTAAAGACAGTCACCCACTCTGGTTTCATGCTGCGGAGCCAGAGCCAGGGGGTGGGGGGTGTACGCATAACGTATAATACCCCGAAATCGTTCCCCGAAGAAGCATTTCGCGTAAAATTTCCCGTTGTTACCGAATGGGTCGGTCCGAAACCGCGACGAACACCTCGGCCTCGATCTACGCACCTCAAGACTGAATTCTCGATCCAACTGCTATGGCTTGCCGGAAGAAACTGCCACCCAAACGGGCGCGGGTTTGTGCGACCCACGGGCCACCCACACCGAGTGCGGGGGTGGCGAGAATCGATGGGAATCGTTTTGGGAGCGGAACTGAATGCGTTTCAAAGGTCGTCAACATTTTCATTTTAACGTAAACTACTTTCTCATTCTCTGGTGAATTCTGAACACGAAAAAATATAATTTTATTAGAAAACTGGGTTTAGTTGAGGCAGAATATTTTCCCAATGTTTTGCATTTGCCAAAAATCCCATGTCATACGCTTGATTGTACTGATTTCATGAAATAGCCGTAAGTTCTTGAAAGAAATGAAGTAAGAGGACTGAGATGATCCAGAATATCGAGCAGGCATGCGCTAAATGAGTGGGTACAGAATCACGAGATGGCAACTTCAGTTTACATGCGTTTCTCTACAAATTAGCTTTTGAATTTTAGATATAAATGTCAGAAAAAAATGTTTAAGCGTATGCTTAAACTAGCTGCAGTACCCGAAGTACGAGTAAATGAGGCCGCCGCAAAGAAACGAAGGACGACAGCAGAAGCTGCTACGCACGATGCAGCGAAGAGGCGATTGGGGCCAGGAAGGGAGTGTCTTTCGCGAGAAATTCCTGTTGTTCAGTCCCATCTTTTCTCCATGTGTGGCGAAACTGCGAAGCTCAACTCGGCAGCCATGATGAAGGGGAGTGGATTTTCATGACTTCATGGAAACACGTAAGGGGGTTGGGAATTCCCCAATTCGTATCGTCAGACATCTACCACGCAGATAGGATGGAGTCCGAGGGAGGAGGGAAGGGGGTGGTGAGGCCCAACGCTCGGGCTCCAGGCGGTGCTTCCTGGGTAAATAAGGCGTCTGAGATCCCAAATTTCACACTCATTCATTACCAGTCTCTTCGCCCTCCTTTATCATTAGGACACATCACCACATCCAGCTATATCGATGGTGCCTTTCCTTCCATTATTACTAGTTTGTAAGATGAATTAGAACTGGGATGGATTCATGGAATTGCTAGCAATGGAATATAAAAAGGAGATATGTCCCTGGGGGAATGAAGGAACTCACTCGCGCGCTGCGCCATCTCTGGGGGAATGAAGGAACTCGCTCGCTGCACTTCGCCACCTGCACCTTGAGACCTCTATTCGCTAAACTTATGGCACCTAGCAGCACCATGCATGATCCTGCTCCTTCTAAAATTGCAAGGCCTTCGCTCAGCTATGGAAAAACCACTGACAGGTGGACTTCTTCAGCGATTCATTCACTGACCGATTTGCAACGTAAGTAATACCAGCTATGGTGACGAATTTCGTGCCCGTATTTGTTGGCAAGGAGTAGTAAGCACTGCCACGAACCGCATTGGTTATTGTAAAAAACGTGTTTGATTTTCCCATGCTTTAACCCGAGGATTTACTATTTAAAATCTGGGAGCTGTTTTTCACTTGATCCTCCTCTGACGTGGATCTCTATTAGAGACCTGTCAAACTTTCCTAAGGATGATACGGTTCTGCTTAACTTCATTCGCGGTGTAATGTGCAGATGGGCGCTCTGCAGAACCAAATTAATCCTTTAACAACTATGTTGCAGCTCCTGATCTGTTCACAAAACTATGCGAGAATGGTCGGATGCATAGGCAACGAACATGCCCTAAGTGCGGGGGAGAGATGGCCCTAAGTCCATGGGCTAATGTGAGCGACGGGGTCGCGTTTCGCTGTCAACGGACAGCAACAACCAACGGGGGGAAAAAGAAGAAACAGAAGAAAACCAGATGCAATTAGTTTGTGTCAGTGAGGAAGGATTCCTTTTTTCAAAATTCAAATCTTAAGTTAACTGAAATTTTACATATTGTCTATCTCTGGATTCATGACTTGCCCCTTGAGCACATAGTTCATGAAACAGGAGTCTCCTCCAGGACGGTCGTGGATTGGGCCTCGTTTTGCCGGGAGGTCAGATCTTTTTCCGTCATGTAAGGTCTTTCTCGAAGTATTTCAGTGGATGTATGTGTAAGTCTCTGCTCTATCACAAGTGTGCATTGAGGAATGCATCTGGAAGGCCGAAAGGATCGGTGGAGAGGGGAAAATCGTGGAGTTGGATAGTAACAAGTAACAAGTAAGTTCGGCAGAAGGAAATCCCACCGAGGCCACCATGTCGAGGGTCAATGGGTTTTGGGGGGCGTGGAACGGGAAACAGGAAGGTGTTTCCTCGTTCGCGTCAGATAGAGGAATGCTGAGACGTTACTCCGTCTCATCCGAATCTGGGTTCAACCTGGAACGACGGTCATGACTGACTGTTGGGCTGCATACAATGACATCTCAAAAAACCAAGCCGTTCAAACACCTGACTGTGAACCGCGCACTAGAGTTTGTCAATCAGAGCACCAATCCACCAACCCATTCGAACACCATGAACTTGGCGGCACGCCATGGTAAGTCTACCAGATTATTCGAGTAAGAAGGCCCATTTTGGGGGGCATTTGGCAAAATTGATGTACCTTCGCAAGTTAAAACAGGAGAAAGTTGACGAATGAAACCTAGCATCCTGTTGCATTTGCCCACTGTTGCTTGCGCGTGCGAGGAAAACTTGAGATCCTGGTGGACAGAAACTCCTAGATCTTTCTCTCCGTTTGCCTCCCCCAATTTATCCTCGCCGAACGCGTCGACAGGCCTACCATTACACTTCGACCGATGTGGAGAATTTACATTTATTTTTATTAGACCTCATGAGCCATTTCTTGCTCATCCAATAATAAATAATGTCCTTCTCCAGGGTATATGGGTATTTATTTGTCTATTTATCTAGAGAGAGGGAGAGAGTGGGTGTGGGTTTACTGGGAGAAAGACATGAAAAGTTAGTCGTTCACGACCTCGTAACTGAACGAAATAGGTGCGAGATTCAACTGTGTGACACGCAGGCCTCCCTCTACCGCGGGATGGCATTGCACATGCGCAAGTTAGCAGACGAAAGTAAAGAGCGCATGCGCAAATTGAAAGCAGACGAAAAGCAAGAGGAGCGCATGCTAGTAGACGCTTGTGTTGACGTCAAATGACACATGATGACACCAGGTTGCCCCAGTGGCAGATACGCAGCGAATTTGCTACGTTCCTTGTGCAAAAATACGCGCATGCGCAGTTAGGCAAAATTTGGTGATTTTATACGACTGGAATATCTTGGTAGTGCTTTTCTTTGGTGGCGATGAGTATATAAATAGACGTAATAGCCTGGCGTACTTGAAGCCAGTTTAGGAAAAATAGGTGGCTTTGCCATACAGTGCGAAGTGCCAACGGCATGCCTATTATTGTCATACGAGCTTTGCAATTACAAATCGATGGTATTTACGCAGGGCTCTGTCGAGGGCAGAAACATTTCTGCTGATGCGACTTCTCACCTCTTGGAACAACGGTGAATGTCCCCGTTTCTCATTTGCTGTAGTGCCTACTTCAAGTAGTCATCTTGACAGGACGAACACAATGCATGCACGGCTGCATTAGAGTCGTTTGGGAGCATCTGATATCTTATAATAATATCTCACTTCGAGGTTGCACTTGATGCTTCACGCGGAATCGTGACCTGTTACCTGCGCAAAAGGAAACGGGTATCCCGAACGCCTTGCAAGTCTAAGATGATTTTACGACAGGTGACAGCAATGATGCGGATCTTGGAGACCAATGAATAAACGTAAGTATGGAATAAAAGGGAATCTATTAACAATTCAGGACAAGATGTACGATAGTGACCAATATGTTCCAGGACTATCTGACAACGTCACAAAAATTTGTGTCATGTTATGGACAAGCATATTAGATTGCTGGAAGTTTCGTCTAAGTCCTCACCAAACTAGCATCGTGAGTGAGAGATTGGCTGGCAATGTACCTAAAGTCGCTACTATGCCGCTGAAACCCGTTTTCTTCCCTTCCGAGTTTTTGTCGCATATCCAAATGCGTACGATGGATAGCCATTACCCCTTTGCTCTCAATGTCGCTCCTTAGATATTATGTATTGCACATTTGCACGTTAACAGAAATATCCAGGTGAGGAAAGAGGCTTACACAAACCATATAGGAAAAGTATATGATGCTTGACCTTGGCGACCTGGAACGTGAGTGTGTCAGGGGGGGGGGGGGGGGATAATCGCTTATAAAAACCAGGGCAGGAAAATTTTGTATTGCAGTCGGAGTCATCCACCATCACCACCATCCACAACGATCCAGACGAGCTTCAAGTCTACGAAACCTTTCGAACGGATGGGTCAACGTTCGAGTTCGCAATTCGGCAGGGTCTTCTGTCGGATTGCACAATCCAGGCTCACACCAGTGCTGTCCCTGGCCGTAACGATACGTGAACATTGTTCTTCCTCGTACTTGCCACATTTGTCGATGCCTTGGGGTCTCCCGATCTGGCACGTTGGTCAGCCTACACAGATGTCACACAGGCACGCTCTGACGCCACAGGAGGGGATAACCCATCATGTGGTTCAAGTAATATTGGAGCGCCAGGAATCAGCTCCTGGTTCCTGATTCTCTTTTGCCTTCGTAGTTTCTTGTTTGGCCGAACACCTAACGACAACTCAGACCAAGGCTTTCCTCTTGTCTCACCACTGCGAGTTGAAGCTCTAGTAGACTGGCGAAATTTCATCCACGAAATCCTAATTCCTTCAAGGCTGCCTCTTCTGAGGGGTGCCGGAGAGATTGTTGAAATGGATTAAAAAGTTGCTTCCGGTGAGTAAACGACACGACTAAAATTGCTCTGGGTGAGGAAAAACATTTTTGCACGTGACGTGAATGACGTCACCACATCAGACTACTTCTTTGCCTATGCAGTGGGCGCAGAAAGAACAACCAAGATCCGCTGTTAGCTGGGAATAATTTCCCTCCAGCCCGACGGAACTACGGCGGTCGTGTTGTAGGTCCCTGGATTTTTGGTTTGGCTTGGTGTTATGGGGTGTCTGGGAGACTCGCCACTTAATAGCGGCGCGTCGCGATGAGAGAACGCTTTATCTCAATATCCGATGCCACACTCTCCCGAGGTCCTCAATACAATACGACTTGGATACGTACACGAGATCGTAAATCACTCAGAGTTTCATGAATCCGGGTACGGGTAAGATATCTGCTCTTACTCGTGTCGAGTTCCGCTGGGCACATTGCTCTTTGTTTCCCAGACGCGAATACACAACGTATTGAAGCGCAATGGCGGCCATTAAGAAGCGTATCTCGAAGCGAGGGCGGATAACCACGCAGCAGATGGTGCCAGGTCATCTTTTTGAAGGATGGCGGAGAACCATCCATGGAGATTAAACGACAGTGTCTACTGTACAGTGAGAAGGCAAGACCATTGGCCAGATTTATTTAATTTATTTATTCGTATTTCATTATGCCCTACTCTACTATCCAACTTTCACGCTTGTTCGTGAGGCCTGTACGCGTCACGCCATCTTCATTTGGACGGAAAACATATACTGAAGTCGCAGAGAATTCTGAGATGTGAGAGCGAAGCGAAGCCACATGAGCGACGATGGCGTCTCATGCCTGTTAGTGCGAGAGAAGAGGCATGGACTGAGAAAGAAAGACACTTCCTTCGTATCAAGTCGAAGGTTTGGTTTCTCAACCTCATGGTGTTAAGGGCTAGGGTACAGCCTACTCTACTGGTTATTGTCGATTTCATCCAGATTCCAGTTTCTTTCGGTCTCGGAAGCATACAGTATGCAGGCGTTCGGGGGCGTATAATGTAGTCGGGTTACCCATCGAGAGCACATAACGTAGGAATACCGACAAAGACCTAGATGAACTTACATGGTTACATCATGGAGATTATAGGCTTATAGCCTATTACTTGCTCTTGCCTTTAGACAGGCAGGAACAGATGAGATTTTCAGAAATGATATCGACCAGGATACTTGCATTCTGCATATTACAGAGAGACCGACTGATGGGCTCGACTTCGTATTCCCGAGCTCATGGTTGCTTGAACGTAACCAGCTCTAGACACCGAACCGCGCCATGATGGTTGGCGTGGCGTCTCCATTGGATGGCCGTTGGACCCTATCGCTTAACGTACCAATGAAGCATCGCCTTCAGCCTAACCACCCCTTCCCCTCGAGATAGACATCTGCCTCCGATTCCATACGAGCGATAAGAATTGGGGAAATGCCAACCGTCACCCAACCCCATTACGTGCTTCCATGATGTGCTGCAAATTCCACACTCCCTTTCACTAGCCATATTTAGGCGACGCACACTTGTCCAGTAATTGCTGGGTTAGAGTCCGGACCCAGCTCGTCCTAGAAGTATCTTATCTGCAGAAACCAATGGTGCTAAGCCCCTCGGAATTCAATATAGGGTCATTTTCCTGTGCTGTCTGCAGAGAAATAGTCAACTACATCGATAGGTATTCAATCGATATGATATAGTCCTAACCATTGAAGCTTTCCAAAATCAGAAAAATTTTAAACACGAGGTTAGCACTGTAATGTCGCATTATATGGACGAAAAGACACATTAAGAACTGGCTTTGTTGGAAAAGAAGTTTCTTGATAATTGAGGAGCAAATAGGATGTCTACTAATAACTTTCCAGAATAAAGATAAATTAAATTATTCATGAAGCGGAGATCTGATGATTCAATGAGGTCCGAGATCATCGGAAAGGAAAGGGTTTTGTCAGACTTTTAGTCTGAATAAATGTTTTAAATGAGCCATTCCAGGCCATCAACAGGCCAGGACTACAAGGCTACGCTTCTCCTGTTTTGCCCAGTTCCTTGACTCCGGTCTCTACTTGGGTTTTGGGCCATTCGTATGTCTCAAGGGCTCAAAGTTTGTCCAGATTTACCCTTTCCATTATCCAGACCTTCAGAGTGGAGTGCATGCACGTTTTAGTCAATGCAAATGTATCTGCAGAGTGTTGTGTTAGGGACGAACGGCCCAGGGTTGCGGCTTATGTCATCCTCCATTGTAGTGACGATGTGCTCAACGACAAAGATCTCTAAGTTAACTGGCCGTTGGATCCCTGCCCTTTACTCTTTTCATAATTACGATGCAACCATGAAGAAACTCATCCAAGGGAACTTGCCCCTCCAGGCGACGTAGACCAGACTACGAGTCTCGCCGTCAGCTTTCCATTCTGGTCTCCCGAGCCACACCGCGGTTCGGCGACCAAATTGCTTTCCGGAAGCAAAATGCAGACAAAGGGGTCACGAATGCAAATCGTTTTCTCCCTGACGGCGTGCACCTCTCCCAACGAAGGATGAAGGTGTACGTATACTTCTTCCACCGCATTAAACGTTTCCCGAAAGTTGTGGACATACTCTTGGGTCATTTTGCCGGTTAAATTTTTCTTCAATTGTGAAGACTGTCTCATCAGTAAAGAGGAATTTGTGGTGTCTGTTTTGCGCGTACCTCCGCTGCAACACTTTCGATCGCAACCTCCTGATTTCTTTCAGAGATGGAGTCAGCATGTGTCCTGTGCATCTTCCAATCCTTACACCACTTCCCCACCCAACCTACTGCCCTTTACCTAGGCCGTAGCATCATGATCCATTCTCAGTACGAATCTGCGGACGGGGAAGAGTTCACCCCAGTGAAAAGCAAGTCGAAGAACGCCAAATCCCCAAAACTTCCGTCTCCCACTAGGCCTTCCCCCTCATTGTTCAAGGTCTCAGAGATCAGTTCCTTCCTCCTTGAATTTCAACGTGCTCTCAGAGAGCATTTTAAATGTGTACCCACGGAGATGCGCCGTGCTAGGTCAGGTTTTGTCTTGGGCTTTGCCACATACCTAGAAGTAAACTCAGTGCTACAAGGATGGCCAACTGAGAAACTCGGGGGACTGGCCAAGCCGCCAGGTTCCCTCGCCCCCTCTGATAAGGAACCTTCGTTTATCAACGGGGGTGAGCCGAGAGGACGACCCAGAGGACCTTGCCATCAAGCTCAGACAGCTTGGTTTTGACGTGACAAGGATCAGGATGAGGAAAACCTCAACCGCCAAAACGGTTGAGGTTTTCCTACCGTAACTATGTAAGTGACCTGCCTTTCTGTCTCCCCAAAGGGGTTAACATCTCCCAATTTGCAGACGACACGGCAATCTGGATCCGAAGTAGCTTAAAGGCAAGGCTGGGCAACATTCCATCTTTAGCCCAGAAGGCCCTGGATTGCATACATCAATATTGCTCAAAATGGAGAATCTTAATGAACCCCACTGCACTTTTATTTGCTTTTAGCAAGATTCTTGATCCCCCCAGCTATCACTTGGTGGTAAACTCATCCCCTATTCCTCTAATGTTAAATTCCTTGGTCTCACCTTCCCAGATAACTTCCATTAGACTAAACACATTGCAAACCTCAGAACTAAAGCTAGACGTAAACTCAACTGTCTAAAGATAATAAATGGGACCAATAGATGCAAACCAGGAACAGTACTGCACCTTTATAAGACCTTCATTCGGCCTGTTCGCACTTATGGGCATGCAGCCTGGGCTAACTGTTTTGATTCCGCTCTTTTAATAGACCAGTAGAAGCAGCAGGCGTCAGGTACGCATTGAGGCTCCCAGGCTATGTCTCTAAGAAGTATATTTACTACCTGCTGTCCTGAGCTACAGAACCAGCAACCTCAACACCCCGGATGACACTGGGGCGTTGTCACCCCACAAGGGAAACAAAGTCCCTTTTTGAGAAGGGCGCGTCTTTGCAGTGAGGAAGACATGAAGCCATCAAAACTTGCACTTTTACAGCATCTCTAAGTTTCCCAGTAGGAGGGGAACGAATAGCAACTGCATATATAATCAGGTAGCTAGAAATTGAGTATTTATGCAACATAAGAGAAAGAAAGATGCACCCACCGCATCATTAATAATTATTCTTACGAGTCACCCACTTAATTGAATTATTTCTTACATAATGGAAGTCTACTTGAGGCGTCTGGATGACAGCAAAGCAAGCTCACGTATGCCGGGGCCCGGTGAAAAAACATCCGATTCCACGAGTGTTAAAGTGCCTCGGAAAGGAGATCCTTCGCTGGATGAGAAGGACGGCTCTCTTGACTATGCAGCCTACGTCTTTCCAAACGCACTCCATCCCCCAGCTGGCAAGGTCGACCTACTACATAAAGCTCCTCTCTCCTCGTAGGACGGTCCTGATGAAGTTACACAATGACTCTTGTCATCTAAACATGCCAATCCAGGACGAGGAGGGAGCGTCATGTTTCTCTGGGCAGCTGGGACTCAGATTCGTTTCAAGTGACTTTTTGGAGCAAGCAACGAGCGCCTCAGGAGTTCTGTCCTGTTACTGACAGATCACCAATCACAAGGCGACACACAACAACCTACAACCGAGAGAGAGAGGGCACGATAACGAATCAAATTTTTTACTGACTCATCTCATTTTTCCCTAGGCAAAAGAACCGCCACGTTTTGCAACACGACCGCGCTGATAGGATTACGTAGCTCGGGCTACTCTAGTGCGGCGAGCGGTAGTAACTTTCTCTGCCAGCATCCATTCCTCCAATCAATCCGGCAATTTCCTAGCTGTCTGCATTTTATTTGTCCGTGGGATCTGACACGACCAAGTAGTCTTTTCGCTTCTTTGTCAGGAACCTGAGAAGGTGAAACCGAGACAACGGTCGGCGTTCCAGAGTTCAAAGGTTGTGAAGCTACAGTTCGTTTCTTGCGCCTCATTGACGGGTAAGATCCTTCATGAATGGGGAATTCAAGGAATGTTACATTAAGAGAACTTCATAAAAGAAACCGACATGTAAATCTGCCAAGTCAGTTCTCTCTTTATCCTTTTCAGGATGTTTGACCTACTGAACTCTAGAAGCCCAGGGTCAAAAGGTTTCAATGCACCCTTAAGGCTAGAATATGAGTGATATGGTTCTGCCATACCCCTTGCTACATTGACTTTTTGCGAGTACCTTTTCACATACAAGCTGCCATAAGATCACATTGAACTTCTCTTCTCAGCCATCAGAAGCATGGGAGACTACAATAGCAATTCATGGGTGCCTATAAGAAGCTCCTGATCACCACCATATCAAAGGAAAGGAGACTGGGAATTGCAAGGCCTTGGATTCTACTTCCACGTATAAGGATTAATGATTTCCATTGCAGCAAAGGGCTACAAAGCCTAAAATTCCAAAGTTTCATAGAATACATCATCATATGACATTTCATTGAAGAGGAGAGGATATGTGGAAAATACTGAAAGTGACACAAACGACCATCAATATTTTCCCAAGTGACACACCTTGCCTTGTACGTTCATAATGCTGTAGAATACATTACGGGCTAGGTTGCCAGAGCAGTGGAAATGCCCTGTTTGCATTTACTTCCTGTGCAACATCTCTCGGGAGCAGAATATCCCATGGGGGGCTAAAGTATCATCAGATGGTTTTTAAAAGCCTGCAAAATATGTGAGCTTGCCAATCGCTGAGTTCGCGCTGAGCGGGCGCATCACCACCTCAAGACTGGAAGACTGGTGGGCGCATCACCACCTCAAGTCTTCCAGTCTTGACTCCAGACAGAGGCTAGAGGAGCTCTTCCATTGGAAGAGGGAAGAGATTCCCACCTCCAAGCGTTCTGGAAAGGTTTCGACTTGGGATACAGCGCGGTGGTTCACGCGACGCTAAGCCAATAATAATTATCGACTGCCACCTACCATCGCGGCATCAGTGGTGGGCACTTTGGGATGAACTGAACGCGTCCCTTAGTAAGCTCGAGAAATATTGATGGAAGAACATGACTATCGACGTGAAGAGGTTTACCTCGTGTTTTTCATTTATTTACTTCCATGGTGTCTACATTTTGCTTCTTGTTTTTCATACACACATCCACCTTCAAACCACTTCTCTTTCTTCACAGGTTTTTTTTCTTCCGGCATCGTGCGCCAAAAGGCGAATCCCATTAAGAATCCAGCATCCGCCAAGCTGCATCCCGTGAAGGTTTCCTCTCGCGACTTAACGCCGCAACGGTGTGACTTGCCTTGGCCCACTCAATGCGTCAAAGCAGGGGAATTCATGTCTCTGTTTTTGCAGTGTACTTGATCAGGTTAGGTAGATCATATTATTGATACATGCATGAATGACTTCAGCATATCATCCACAGACTAACGGCTAAGGTAAGCATTAATACATCGCATTTATTTGTAGCTGTAAGAATTCCAAGGCAGTTCCTGATAGTCGATGTGATTAATTTAATTTGTCCTCAGGGCTCACAGAGATACAACCAGGTATTAATTACGAAGCTAACTACTCACATGACTGATCGAGGTGACGATTGAGAGATTCACCTCAGGAGCGTCACGATAGGGCACAGGTGGAAAGTGCAATGCTCTTCCAAATTTTCTGTCTTAGCTCATGTTCTGGATGGAACCTCGTCGATCCAATCTGGTCTGAGGAGACCAGAGAAGAGGTTGAAAAAAAGGATACGAGAAATCGAGCTACGACTAAAGAACGGGAGACAAGAAGATCCGCAGAGCCTGGAGGGAGCTCAAGAAAAGCAGAAGGAAGCCTGGCGACTTGAAGAAGTCGAGACCTGCCTAATATGTTGTGGACAAGGTTCTAAAGTGGAACACGAGGAAGGACACGTGCATGGGAATGAAGTTGGAGGTGAATATTATTTTATCGATGATCGAAAAGTGGCAACTCAAAGTGCGATGTAAGAAACTATACATTTTACTTGCTAACCATTCATATATCCAAACTCTACATGACGTAACGACATTTCTTCCAACAGATTCGTGGGGCCTTACTTTCTGAACTCATTGAGCCAGGAGACATAGCCCAATGTTAGCGGCTTTCTCATTTCCATGGAAATGACGCTGACCATGATAGTAATGAGGCACTGCAAAAAGTTGCAGACTTCATTGCTTCCAAATTGAAGAGTACCTGTTCAAAGCTGAGTAAGAGAAGGGAATCGGTTCTTTGC
Organism: Darwinula stevensoni; assembly: GCA_905338385.1. Taxonomy (NCBI): domain Eukaryota; kingdom Metazoa; phylum Arthropoda; class Ostracoda; order Podocopida; family Darwinulidae; genus Darwinula; species Darwinula stevensoni. The sequence continues at coordinate 18,856 of CAJPEV010000436.1, forward strand.
AGTTGGTTTGAAAGGATCTATAGAGGTGGCGTGATCAAGTGCACGGATTCACGGTATTTTTTTAATCTACCAAAAAATTCGGAAAGCACGGGGTGCGATTCACAGCTGCGGGGGTTGCAGAGGTATGGCGCGCGCACCGGGCTGTCCCAGACTCCGCACAAGACTGACGCGTGTGGGAATGAGTAACTGACTTTACTCCTCAGGTCCTCAACACCTCCTACTGACCATCTGTGATATTACTTTTCTCTCTTGATTATCCTTATCCTGTCAGTGGATAGAAGCAACCCCTTTCTGCCTCCGTTTACCCGCTCGTGCTAAATTATCTTTCGGCCAAACGTTAACAGTAAATAGTCCACTATCAAAGCCCTCCACACGACATATATGATACTGTCTCCACAATATTATTCATCTCATATAAGCCTTGAAACGCTCGTCAGCCTACTTTAGAATGCGCTGGGTGTGAAGGATAAACATATGAAGCTAGTATTTATGTAGTAATCAAAGCTCATCGAGGCTGCCTTACCCGAAATTAAGGACGTTCAGCTGCAGGTGAAACCTGTGAATAAGGGAGGAATACTTTCAGTGACATGGTAAGACATGCTGCAGCTAATTAAGAGCTATAAGGTAAGCACCCCGGTTTCTGGTCGGTCTCCAGTTGTTGGCCAGTGAGGTCTAAATCGAGCATAATTAGTTAATCGGGCCGTTTTCAAGCATTCTATCAACATCTTCCCGTACGAGGACCTATTACTAATGTTTCCCGGTGTGCGCACAGGATGTCCACTTCCTATGGGAATCGCATCAGCGTGGCCTAAAACTAAGATGTGTACCCTAAACAAATGGTGGGGGGGGGGGACAAACCTCGTTTTCCCACTCCCCGGTGCTGACCCATGTTCTAATTTGCAGAAGGCAGGAGGGGACACGTTGGTTCCGGGTTGTTTCGGCGGAATTTAGAGGGTCTAAATATCTCTTCCGGATCTAAAGTACTTGAGGAGGGAGCATGAATGAAATGGAAACTAGGAGCAAGATCAGGATCAAGAGGTTAAAAGACCTGAGCATATTTTCCCTTGCAGGTGGCCTACGTTACACAAATATATATATAAACTTCATCATCGAACTTTCTGCATTCAAGAGGCGAACTTGAAAGGAAATTCATGACCGTTTCAGGTTCTTACAGAGCTCCTGCCACTGGAGTTTTCTGATGTTCCCATTGCGCCTTCTCTATCGGAAGCCAACCGAAAGTGGATGACGCCCTTCAGAGCTCATGAAGAGGAAATACTCAAGGAGTAAGAGGACAGTCATCCGAGAATTCAACATTGGGGAATCAGTCTCCCTGAAACTTCTGAGGCCCATATACCCCTGTCTCGTCATCTACAAAACGTCGAGAGGCCCATACCAACTCGCCACCCTTGTTGGAGTTTAAAAGTAAAGTACTGCGGCGGAGAGACCTGGACCCTTACTCAAAAGACGACATCCCGAAGTCAGGGACGTATCCATAACCTGGCCCCGGATGAGGTGTCTGAGAAATTTGTCGTATATAAAAACTGGAATTTGCTACGGATGCATGAAGGAGGATGGACCTGCCCCGGGCAGAGACGAATGATTGGGTCAAATGCGAATGCATTCGTTGGTATCACTTCGATTGTGCAGAAAAGCTTGTGGTCTGTTCTTTAAGCTACTGGATCCTGTAAACCTAAATGAAGTCCTTGGTAAATAGTGGACCTACTATTGATATTAGAGGTTCCCCCTGAACATGAATCCCTTGGTATATGTTTTCATTGCCTTCAATTTTTACAAATGCACTTATGTAATAAAATAAATAATTCCAGTTGCACATCCTTATGCAACATGTATAAAATTGCTATTTCGATTTCAAGATCGGATTTCTCATCGACCAAAAGTCAATTGGTCCTCCATTCCAGATATCTAGCGGTCTTCTACCCAATTCCGTATACTTTTTTGTGCCGTTTCATGAATTAAGGATCGTCTTAACCAGATTCCCGTTGCCAGAAGTCGACCTCTAACAGACGATGGAATATTTATGCATCAGAGGGGGGGGGGGGCATGGAAACATCCTGAGGTCCTCTACTGATTCAGTATCCAGCATGTACTGCTCCATTCCCGATCTTTTCAAGGCACTAGCGACTGATGAGATCAAGGGAAGTCTCCAGGCAAGCAGGCTACCAGCAGGAACCTGATATTCACCAGGACGACCTAAATCTGCTTGGTCGTAGATACTCAACGGACAAGCAATGGAATATGCCGGTCGAGCGTACTCGGCAGCTGGAGTGAAAGGACTAAATCAAAGTGGCGTTTGCATCGCATCATAGAAACACGTAAGGGGGTCGGGTGACGGTTGGCAATTCCCCGATTCTAATCACTAGGATGGAATCGGGAAAAATCCGGAGACATATCTGGAGGGGAGGGGAGGGGAGAAGGAGTGGTTAGGCACAACGGTCTAGCTGGAGGCAATGCGTCCGGGGTATACAAGGCCAATGGGACTAAAAAAAAAATTCCAAGTCAAACCCCACAACCATCCTGCTCTTCCTCCAGCAAGAAACCGAAGAATTCCAGTCTTGACAGAATTTTTATTTTCCAGCATATCAATACTATTCCCACCCACCTTCCTTGCAATTCTTTCGACATCCAGGCGACACCTTTCGCCATATCTGATTATTGCGAGAAAGGTCTTTTCGCCAGTTTGCATCATAAGTGAACCAACATAGTGACGAGCAGACTCAACCAGGACTGCTTAGTCTCCCCCACTTCCTAATACATGTAGAAATATATTTAAACACTCACCAAATATTTTCAGCCCACAAAAATATTGGCTCCATCACCAGATCACAATGATTCCAATTTGGTGAAAATTCGTCACCAAATTCTTATTTTTGACTTCACCAAATATGACTGTACTACCACAGGTGGTGGTATCACCAAATTTGCATTATCCCGCACCAAAAAAATATCATCGAACTTATGACATTCTCAGCATTTGCAACCCTATCAGGAAAAGATTTTTCTTTATTTCCGGTTAGACCTGGGATGTCAAGATGAGATTGTAAAATCATATCATGCTTTGAAGGGACTTCGAGGGAGAACCTGTGTAACTAGTCTCCTTGCGCTTGTGTACATGTATGGGAGTTGTGTACGGCGCCGACTTCCAGTTTCTGTGTGCCCTATGTATTAGAGGTGCCATGGCAACTAGAGAGTTTGAGGACATTGAAACAAAGAGAGATGCCTTCATTGCCTGCAGTGACGGCAACCCCACAAGGGAAGAGGTTCGGAATAGTGCACAGGAGTACCTAATCAGAAAACTGGAGCATTATGAGAACTTCAAGAGAACAAGACTCTCCCCCCCCCCCCCCCGAGTTGTGAGAGCTCCAAATTTTGAATGCATATGCCCAAAGAAAACAAAACCCCCCCCCCCCCCCCCCCGAGTTGTGAGAGCTCCAAATTTTGAATGCATATGCCCTGCTTGGATCAAGACTGTCAGACATTCACTCGGAATGGTAATTCACAGCAGGGATAGTCTGTGTTCTGCCCTGCAGGCCCGCTAAAAGAAAAGTGTTTCGTTTGACACATGAAATGTGACAATGATTTGGTGCTAACTCAATAAAATTTGGTAGTCATTTCACGGCATCTGGTGAAAATGCTGAGGGAGAATTTGGCGTAAGATTCATTAGGTCTGGTGATGAAATCATTTGGTGATGTAAATTCATTTGAGTGACCAAATACTAAAATCTGGTGATGAATCAATACTTCTTTGTGACAGTCAATATTACTTGATGAATTAAATGCTTCCTAATATCCCGGTACATTATAGGATATATGACATTTATAAGATGCAGGCTGTGGATGAGTCACTTGGAATGCTGTTGTAAAGACCACAGATGAGAACAGCCTCGGACCAGAAGACTGTCGATGGCTAAAGGTTTTTTCAAGTCTTCATTTGAGTCTCTTGGAATCCATAACCGAGGCTAAGGACATTGGGCGATAGCGAAATTTATGAATAACGGAAGAATACTAGTATGGCTCTTTTTTTTTTAGCAGCATGCCATGTTCTCTCAGTCACATCATCCTGCTAAACCAATGGCTGCGAGGGGAGAGTTTGTAGAACGTTTTTCACCCTGACATGGGTCCAGCTACAGACCATCGCCAGCCAATCAGAACGCAGCTCCTGGCTACTCTGCTGCTGGCCAATCAAAACGCTGATGTTGAGTGTGAAATGATTAAGGAGTCAAACTAAGTCTCAACTCAACACATGGCACACATTTATGACTTCCTGCTACTAACAATTGTGGTCATTGATCACAGAGGATTTCCTGCTGCGTTTAGTCATAGCAACAGATACCATGAGCGGGCTTTAAGAACATTCTTAAATGTTGTTCGAGTGCATGCAGGCACCAATATGAACACTATAAGAACAGATGATGCTGAGCAATCTGGCACGGCTTGGGCTTCTGTTATGGTAGCACCTGCAAACTGCCCTGTAGCTGGCACATAGATCGTGCCTGGAGAGAGAATCTTCCAAATTTTTAGGGTTATTATGAAATAAAAGATTCAGTGTATATATACATTGAGAGTTCTTCTGGAATGCCCTGAAAGAAAGAGTTTCAGGAGTTACTCAGGGACTTGCAAGCATATCTTCCTATAAAGGAAATCGGGAATTATTTTGAGAAATTCTATGGTCGACGTCCTACGACCTGGCGCCACTTGCTTCGGGAAAGGTGAACTTTATACTAAAATGCACTTGGAGAGCATGCACAGATTCCTGAAGCATGTGTACTTGAAAGGTCAGAAAGTAAAACATTCGGTAAAAAAGTATAACCGTTCTGTTCCGCTTGATCCACGAAAGGTCATTAATTACATGTAAAACTAAAATAGGGAAAGGTCAACGTGCACACGCCCTTCGTGAGAGGCACGAAAAGAAAACCTTGACCTGAACTGATTGATTTTAGATTATTTGACTCATCATAGTGGCTTGTGAAGTCCCACCAAAACCATGAAAGTTACGTTGTGAAAAGACTTCTCACAGGCATCTGCAGTTCATGCTAGGTATCTTGCCCGAACGGTGGGGCGCATCCATTCATTTTCATGCACTTGCTTTGACAACACTTTACAGTCACATCAGCAGGCTTATTCATAGTGGTCATTTGTGGCGATATATTCTTCGTAGATCGTGGTTCCAGAGATTCCGTCGACCCACTCCATTAGATAGGCTTCGACGCCAAATTGCCCGAGTTTCTTGAGGCTGGCACTCAACAACTAAGAACAGCTCAGGCGAACAGGTCACGCCTTGTCACGAAATGCCGTTATACTGTGGAGGTTGTAAAAGGTCGACTCAAGCAGTGTTTCCATATGGGCATTATATGATTCCTGCCCGTGGCTGTCAGCCTCTTCTTCGAGTATTAATACAATACCACTCAGGGTATCGGCATTTTGGCGAAGTACTTCTTTGCAGAATATCTCTATTCCCTGAAGACAAAATGTAAGTTTGTCGTCTTATACATAACTATATTCAGGCACTAGAGCTCGCTGGAAGTCACACATACAAGCTCTTCGTTGCGTTTTGGCCTTTGACCTGTGAGGTTGTGTGTCACTCTGCTCATGCGCGGTTCCTTTTTTTTTTTAGGGTCGCCCCAGTGCAGTACCTTTTCCGCGATTTTCCTCTGTCTCACTAGTGAGCCCCTTGCATTCTTGCGAACAGTGACCTGTGCCACCTCGCCCCTGGATCCACCATCCCAGGACGGACCATCACCTCAGCGCGTACCTCTGCTGCAACACTTCCGATCGCGACCTCCTGATTTCTTTCAGAGATGGAGTCAGCATGTGTCCTGTGCTTCTTCGGTAAGCACCCATCCTTAGGTCTGATTTAATCAACTGAGACATGACTCCCTGGCCATAACTTTCTGCTTGTGGAGAGGATTTCGCCGAATCCTGTTGCTTACTGCTTTGATGATTCGTGGTGTTGTGGCAGTGCGTGGACGTCCAGATCTAAGGCGGTCTCGTACTCCCTGAGTATCATTGTAACGTTTGATAGCTGGGTAAACAAACTGCCGACTGATTCCAAGTGGCTGCAAAGTCTTAAAAATGGTTGCAGGTTTCTGACGCACTTTGTGCAGGGCAATCAATGCTATGCGATTCTCTTTGTCACCCCACTCCATGTTTACTGCATGCAACACAACAGCCAAAATGTTACTAAACAAAACGATGCACTGCACGATTACTAGGTTACAATATCCTAGCTTATTTTGCTAGAATACAAGGAAGATGTAAATCTTGTAACAGTATTGATGGCAGAACTAGGTATATCCACATTTCCATACAGCTTGGCTTAGATACCTTATTGCTTGTCATAACTGTGACTTCACCTAGCCTAGGCCTTCATATCTTAATTTATTTCATCTCATTCCAAGTGATTCCTGTGAGTGCTTCCATCCCGTGTCACCCTGCCTCCCACAGCCCCTCCCATCCAGATGTCCCCTCCCCTACCGAGGAGCTCTGGCATCCCTGCCCCCAAAGGTCCAAGAAGAACCCAAAACCCCCTTCCAACCCCTCACCATGTCCATCCCCTGCCTCCTCAACAGCATCCCTCATCACCGTGGAATCTCTTGAGGATACCCCATCACCTCAACCAGCAACACCTTCCAATCCTTACATCACTTCCCCACTCACTGCCCTTTACCTAGACCGTAGCATCATGATCCCTTCTCAGGACGAATCCGCAGACGGGAGAGTTCACCCCAGTAAGACGAAGAATGCCAAATCCCCCCCAAGCTCCTCTCTCCCACTAGGCCTTCCCTTCCCAAAAACAACTTCCCCCTCATTGTTCAAGGTCTCAAAGAGCAGTTCCTTGCTCCTCTTCCATTTCAACGTGCTCTCAGAGAACATTTTAAATTTGCACCCACCGGGATGCGCCGTGCCAGGTCGGGTTTTGTCTTGGGCTTTGCCACAGCCAAAAAAGTAAACTCAGTGCTACAAGGATGGCCAACTGAGAAACTCGGGGGACTGGCCAAGCCGCCAGGTTCCCTCGCCCCCTCTGATAACGAACTTTCGTGTATCAAGGGGTTGAGCCGAGAGGACGACCCAGAGAACCTTGCCATCGAGCTGAGGCAGCTTGGTTTTGACGACAGCGCTCAGGATGAGGAAAACCTCAACCGCCTTCTCTTTGAAACAAAAGCCGACGACCTGTCAGTCAGCCAGTCTCGAAGAGCAAGGACAGATTATCCAGTTGATTCAATGCCTCAGTTGCCACCTATATGATCACACCAAAGCTAAGTGCACAAAGAAAATCAGCTGTCATCTGCGCGAGTGACCACGAGGCCTCCACCTGTCCCAATAGGGCTGCAGGGGTTAGGAAGTGCGTAACCTGTAAGGGAAACCACCGGGCCGACTCGCGTGCTTGCCCCAGTAGAGCTGCTCACATGGGATTCCTTACAAGAAAATTCCCAACCTCCAATTTAGCCATTTCTTATGCCGCAGTAGCAGCTAACCTAACCCTCCCCCTGTCCAAGCTCCCATTCCCCGTCTCCTATCCAACCCCTCACACAACCTGCCATCCATCCTGTCTCCCCAACCAAGTCCCCTTCCTCCACCAGGACCCACGAACAACCCTCACCTTTAGAAGTAACCACGAAGTGCTACCACGCCTTAAGCGAGTGCGGGTGGGATTTGAAAGCTGACAACGGGCGTATCATCTTAGTCTTATCCGAATTTCTTCTCTCCTACCAACCATTAATGTTTCCCCTGTGCGAGCCTTGACCATCCTTCACATTAAATAATGCTAATGGTTTCAACACTAAAAGAGCCGAGTTCTTAACATGAGGCCTGGCCTCTTCAAGGTAGTTTATCTGTCAGCGAACTCAAGCGCTAACTTCCCCCTCGGATTAAAGGATTCTATTCTTTCAAACCGTCCCATCCCAATAGGCCTTACAATGGAGGCTCTGCCATCTTTATTTCTGATAAACTAGATTCTGAGGACATATCGTCTCCCCAGCCTAATGCTATGGAACTAATTGGAATAATTGGCCGACCCTGACATTGTCCTCTCGTACCTCCAAGACCCCACCCTACTAATAGGTGACCTAAATGCCCACAGCCCTTTCCTTCTGTGACAGGACCAACCCGCACGGACGAATCTGACTATTCCCTAATCAGTGGCCCTGATCCGACTCACTCCTCTCCTTCACATGACCCACCATACAGACTCGACCTGACTTTTGCCAACCCCTCCATCCTTCCCCTCATCTATGACTGCTCCACTGGAAAGGACATTGGTTCTAACCACCTCTCGATCCTTGTGACTGTCGACCTCTTCCTACAGGAAAAACCCGCAACCCTTAGGACGACTCCTGACTTCCCAAAGGCCGCTGGACAAGACTCCAACTGATCCTGGACACCTGTCTCCCCGACTCTCTATCCATCCTCTCTCCCTCTGACATACCTATAGCACTTAACTCATCACTGAAGCCATCCAAATTGCCCAAGACGATTCCATCCCCAGCCTGACAGTAGAAACCTCCAGACCTTACCAAAAGGGCCACTAGGCGTAAATATAATTTAACTAAGGCACCTTGCCTCAAGAAAAGCATTCATGACCTCAACAGGGAAACCTCTTCACAACTAAAAGTAGATGCTAATGATTACTGGGACAATTACTGTAACTCTCGTGATGAAGAAACTAATCCCAAAACATCTAGAAACTGTTTAAAAGAATAGGCAGGCCCAACAACAGCTCTTCTCGACCTCTCCACCACGAAAACATCTCGGGGAAAAGCCGACATTTTTGCGGCCCTCCTAGGATAAAAAAAAAACCATGAGTTCCTCGGCCCTATAACAATTGAAATAATTTAAACCTGTCTAATAAGGCCCCAAGACCAGATAAAATTTACAACAAAGCCCTCCAGAAAGGTACCTTTAAACGATACTAACAACTCTTCAACTCTTGCATCACCTATATTTTCCCTCAACCTGGAAGTCGGCTCTAGTAACAATACCCAAGCCGGAAAAAGTACACCTTCCTACCGGCCTATTAGCCTACTAAGTGTCCTGGGAAAAACCTTTGAAAGGATAATTACTGATAGGCTAACCACTTTCCTTGAAAGTAATGGCATACTCCATCCGGCTCAGGTCGGCTTGTCCGTCTGCAAAACGATATACTGAATGCCGGTAGCCGTAACTACCCTGTCTTAGCACTCTTTTTCTTGATGCTGAAAAGGCATCCGATAAAGTCTAGCACAGGGGCCTACTCTACAAAGTTAGATGTAACTATAAACTTCCCCTGGGCCTAGTAGCTCTTATTGAGTCCTATCTCAGTAACCGCACCCTCAAGGTTAGAGTTGAGGACTCAAACCTCTGAATCATTCTCAATCACTGCAGGAGTCCCCCAGGGCCCAGTACTTGCCCCCTTCTTTTCCTCCTGTATATTAATGACCTGCCTACCTGTCTCCCCAAAGGGATTAACATCTCCCAATGTGCAGACGACACGGTAATCTGGATCCGAAGTAGCTTAAAGGCAAGGCTGGGCAACATTCCATCGCTAGCCCAGAAGGCCCTGGATCGCATACATCAATATTGCTCAAAATAGAGAATCTTAATGAACCCCACTGCACTTTTATTTGCTTTTAGCAAGATTCTTGATCCCCCAACTATCACTTGGTGGTAAACTCATCCCCTATTCCTTTAATGTTAAATTCCTTGGTCTCATCTTCCAAGATAACTGCCATTGGACTAAACACACAATGCAAACCTCAGAACTAAAGCTAGACTTAAACTCAACTGTCTAAAGATAAGTGGGACCAATAGATGCAATCGAGGAACAGTACTGCACCTTTATAAGACCTTCATTTGGCTGGTTCTCACTTATGGACATGCAGCCTGGGCTAACCGTTTTGATTCTGCTTTCTTAAGAATAGCCAGTAGAAACAGCAGGCATCAGGTACGCACTGAGGCTCCCAGGCTATGTCTCTAAGAAGTACATTTACCACCTGCTGTCCTGAGCTGCAGAACCAGCAACCTCAACACCCCCAGTATCCTCTTTCTGTAAAGGGCATGCTGTACAAATAAATGGTCACTGAAGAAAGAATCACACTAAGAACACACCTAGCCGTAACCCATTCACCATTGCCCTTCAACCTAGACTATGACCTAAAATGGCATAGGACAAAAGGCGTCGCGCCTCAGGCTAATGCAATAAATTTAGTGAAATAGGCCTAGAAGTACCTGGAAAGGAATGGATCAAGTTTGGTGTCGACCTGAGCATCTGTCAGAGGGTTAGATATAGGCCGCCTAAATCATTCCCCTTGAAGCCCACATTTTCTAAGGAGACCTGCATCAGTGGTATTAAATCAACAGCTTATATTCCCTCCACGTTTCCATGATAGTAAAGTGTGTGATAGAAGTATTAGCCTATGCATCCATCCGTGGGTTAGACCTAGGCTTATGAAATCAATCCACCTCGAATAGTTTCCCCCAGGATATCTATCTCCGCAGTCAGACATGGCATCTCGTAAGAATAAGGAATAAGAGACGAAATGGTCGGATACGCATCAGACGACCATCAATTCCCATATGCCCATTAATCCTTCGGACGTCATCCATGTATTCAGTTCAGATGAGAAGTATGTTACCTTCACAGGCTCAGTTGCATCCTCGCTTATGCCTCTTCATCCTTCAACCACTTACATAAGAATCTGCCTTTTTCTCTCCAAGCTGGGGAATAAAAGTATGTGGGAAAAGGCTTGACATCTTTCACTTACATTATTCACCCTCGACCATGACTCACGCCGACGTTTGCACTATACCCTCCCACCTTCCGGACCCTTCTCTCGTAAAAAGATACCTGAATGTTGATTCCCCCTTCCTCCCCTTCAAAAAAGGACTAATACCCACGGCCAACTCGCATCACCACCTTTCAGGACCAACCTGACTTTTCTCGGCAGTCCCACCCCGACCCCAAGAGGATTCTTCCTCACCGACACAAACCCCATGCAGATCTTGCAGGATCGCCCTCATCTATGCATGCGTATTGACAAAAGCGGGTGACCTGCCGGGATGAGTTTAATTTTACAGAAATCATATCAATCAAGAAAAACCGAGTATTTCGAATGCAAACTGCTGAAATTTCCTGATCGGTCGCGTATACAGGTATCTCAGAAATACCATAAACTGCATAATGGTATTCTCTAGGCTTCTTACACCATGAAAATGATGAGTCTTGCTTGGAAATACTTCTCTTCTAGGGGACCTCATGCCGGTGTCCTATTCTGTCAAAGGAAAGAGAGAAGATATACTAGTATCTATTGAATATTTTTACGACACTCCTAATGTAAGGGCAATTAGGTACGAATCTCCATGGGTGCATGACCGATCCGTTGTGCAAGAATAAACTTCTCAACTCTCATAGATGCAGATGAAGCGAAAAATCCACAAGTTCTTCGTCGCTATTTGAGCGACCTCGCCCTCCATCATGCGAGAGATGAACATGTCTGTGTAGGGAACAGAGACCTACAATCTTGTCAATTCCATCCTGACAAAGTACTGTATGTAGATGTGGGGAATGCAAAGATGATGAACCTTCTCGATGCAGGAAACGCGTTTCCGATACAGTAAAACCTGCCTAGCGTATATGTTTGAGCCAAACCCTGCTATAATGTACTAGAGCTTATAAGCTATCAGAGGTTTTACCTACAATACCTCGCCGCTCCCATCATGCAGGCCCGGCGGAAGATTCCAGAGTAATTATTGATCCCATCCCGCTTCATCATGAATGGCAAAAGCAAGTAGACCTCTAGAGTACTCAGGCCGGGTGCATTTCGTCGTTTGTCTATGACCCAGAAAAGCAAAGGATGCTTAGCCCTCGCCCGGAAATGTCACAGGGCTTGCAGGCCCCTCGGCTACACGAGCAAAGGATCGCCCGTTAGGCCTATGACCTGGAAAGGCAAAAGCTTGTAGGCTACCTGTCTACATTGATCTGGACACATCTTACTATCGTCCTACTATATGCGTTATTATAATGACTGTGCCAATGTATCGATTACCATTGGTATTGGGCGCCGGTGTTGCGCCATCGACCTATGACAAAGGTGCCGGTGCTCAAGAGGTTTACGCGCCTTGGTGCCAGCCCTCCTACCTCACTCCTGCCAACTTCATCCTGGCAAAAATATTTATTGGATGACGCTACCGCCGTATTATAGGAACTGACAAAAGTGAAGAACGGGAAATCATTGCATCTCCACCTAGGTACGTCATGCTTTTTAAAGGGGTGTCGCTAAGTGCTCCTATCTGCAGCAATGGGTAGCAAGCTAACCATGGACAGAAGCCTTGAGAGACACCCAGGCTGTACGAGATCAAAAGTAATCTCTGTCGTTTTAAGGAGACCTACTGATGAGTATTGCATGTTTTCCAATTAGGCCTATTGAATTTATAGGCGATTTTTTCTACAGACCACAATTGGTACTAGCCGCTAGTTATGAGGAAAAATCTGCCACCGGTACAACTCTAATTATTAGCGGTCTGTGCAAGCCACCGGCATAAAGGAGTTCGTGAATATGCGCGCATGCAGAGTGACGTCACAAGGATGCGCATAAAAGGGGCCCTCGGGGAAGCTTTCGGCTCACTCCTTCCTCAGTAGTCGAGGCAGGACATTTCCTGTCTATTCCTCTTAGCTGTTCTCGCACACGTAACCTTCCTTTGCGCTCTGCTCGTCTCCCCAACTCCCAGATAATAGTCTTTCTTATGTCTACGAGTCCAAAGTTTTTCGACGTGTAGCCTATTCTTTCTCATCGATTGGTATTCCCTGGAAGATGTAACTATTCTGGAGGCAGAATTCTTGGAACACCATGGAAATGGTATCCATCTAGATCATGTCATCGATGCCTACGTTCGGGCATTTGAGAGGATATACCTTCATTGGCATTTTGGTGCTTCATCGGTACATTCGTGAGGATGAGGTTTCTGAAAGGCTTTGCAGTGACAGAGAGAGAAAGACGTAAAGAAAATGAAAAATGTTGTCTTCTTGTTGGAGCTAGCACTGACAAGCAATTCCAAATTTCCAGGCAAAAAAAAAATCAAACGAGGTGCAGGCCAAAGTACTTTTTGTTCGGTAACTGATTTTTTCCGGAAAAAAGTTGGCAATGCTTGCTGTTATTTTACTCTTCCAAGGAAGACGAAAACATTTGTCACTCTGGAATTATTCTCTTTCCACCATCCTCAAGCTCAATTAATAGCCGAGTATCGAGTAACCTCTCAATTTTTCCACCCAAGTGATGGGAGTATACCATTTCATACACCCTGTTTTTCAATATGCTTTGTATCATGAGTCAGGAATCATAGGGAACTACGGCTTGGCCTATGCCTTGGAAAAGTATAGCCTTGTAGGCAATGGGCGTTAATAATCGATACACCCTGTTTATGGAAGCATATTAGCTGTTCTTATGTATGAACAAAAGGTATGTTGTTTCTCCTTGCCTGGACACGTCATTGATCCATGATACCCAGTGGGGTGAGGGCACCATCTCTTAGTTTAAATCCAGTTGAATCCGTGCCTCCTGACATGGTACATTTGCCGGAATTCCTCTGTAAGGCAATCCATGAGATGATATCTAATTTTTGGTGTGTGTAAGAACAGGAAGGACTGCTATTAGGGTATTCAGTATCATACATTCTCCATTAAGATTCTTGAACTTTGGGGACCTCTTTGTTCTCCAGGTTTTGACACCCACGTTCTAAAGAATTCCAAGTACAGCCAATTGGGAATTGAAAAGTGAATGAGCTGCTCATTCTCAAAGACTGTTTTGATCTTCAATATTCCCCTTGCTAGGAACCCTGACATGTTGACCAGGGCTTCTGTCAAGAAATTAAAGTGCCAGACATGTCATTTGAGTTGTCATAAACCAAGGAAGGGACAAAAGGAAGAAGGATCGAACCTTTATCATTCGAACACTGAAGTAGGCATGCAAGTTAAATATGTCTTTCTACAGACAGTCTTTGATCACTGGCATTGTAAATGACAGTTGCCCAAAGTGAGGTTGCTGAAATTCACTTTTCAGGGTGTTCATTTTCCTGGGTGATATTGGGGGTTTTGCTGGTGTATTGCCTCTTGGCCCCCTTTGTCTGAAATAGAACGGCTCATGTGGTATCATTTGCCCTGCTATTTGCAGCAATCACCACATGGTACATGTGATAATTGCCCGTCCCCCCCCCCCCCCCCCCCCCGGACGCTGCGCCGCTGTACGGCAGGGCTGGATAAATTATTCAATAAAATATGGTTCGCCCAAGTTGGTTCAACGACAGTCTACGAATGCGAGGAAGTCTTCATGGATTTTTCCATCCTTTATGTACCGAGCAACGAGGGACATTTGCTCAGTCTTAGGTCAGTTGTCTCATCGAAGATGAAGGTAAATGCACCGGATCCGTGGATATCTGCAACTGTTCTTTCTTGGGTATGTCTCCCAATTATGCTGATCAACTCATTTTGCGTTGTCTTGCTGATGTATGTTGCATTCGATTTTGCATTTTTCAATTGTTCGGATATAAGCGCATCTCCACTTGCCCTGAATCGCAAAAGAGACCTGAAGTTTCCATCATTTGATGCAGGATTTTCATCAATTTCAATCATTCCATCATCTCGGTGACCTCTCAGAGAAATGTTTTGCCTGCCACAGAGAATGATGGTCTCCACAATAGGAGAAAGTCTTTTCCTGTTCTCAAGAGCAATGATTCGCTTTTGTTCATCCAGTTGTCTTCTTATGTTAAGATCAGGATTTTCGTAGGCTCTGATGAAATTGGCAGCAGCACAACTCGCGCTCCAGTGATGAGTGCATTCGTGTGATGGAAGAGCGCCATCTTTACCAGTCAACTTCTTAAAACATGTAAGAGGTTCCTTCACTAAGGTGTTCAATGAAATCTGGCTGTGCTGTCCATCAAGGCACATACTTCACGAACTATACACGGGTTTTATAGTAATGTCAACCCCCCCCTACCCCACCGGGCAGGGAGGTTGACAGCGAACGTGAATCCACCCGACACTCAATTCAGTGAGTTTGGCTTACAGGCTCGTGATGATTGATAGTGAGGTCGAGCGACCAAGTCCATAGGAAAGCCAGAATGACATGATCGGTTTGGGGAGACCCGGCACAAAAATTCATGAGACCCGAAAAACCACCCTATGGCAACCTCTGGCACTTCAGTAGCGCGAAACGCTCATTGCATGTTCCTTCTATATGGAAAGTGTGGGATCGTCTTTTTCGATCGTCCAATTCGTACAAATAGAGATTGGAAGTACTGTCTTAACCGGTCGATTTTATTTGTAACGCTATGGAGATTGTCGGACTATGTCCGCCAGTGGACATGAAAGGGTTAAGGCAGGGGTGTCAAACTTGATAAGGCTGGGGGCCGGATGGAAGTCTTCAGGGGTGATTAGGGGCCACAATAAAAGCCTAATATCAAATATTTCATGCAGACGGGCTGAAATTTGCAGTGATTTTCCGTAACCGACTGCTGAAGAGGACTTTGCGGACCGGGAAAAATGACTGGCGGACCGCCAGTTTGACACCCGTTAAGGGAAGGTTAAAAAATGCATATGATTGATAATTTATGGGATAGCAGCAAATGGGGGAAATATTTTGGGGAACGGAAGTAACAAAGGATCTCACTTCCACGATAAGCAAGACTACTCAAAGCACTTCTTAACCGAAAATCGGGCTGCCGAATCACACTTCAATATGTCACACCTAAGGTGCAAAAATCCAGAGCTATTGCTCCCACCGAGGCGTGACGTTTCCATCCCCTCAAAAAATACAATATGGTATGCAACACAAGTTTTTATCTGTAAATCTGCGTATTACATCAATGCGCATCACGGGTATGAGGAAAGGGTAGCAGGTCACAGGGAAGATTTTCCCCTCGGTGAAAGAACGACCTACCACATAAAAGGGAAGCCTTGTCGCGTAATTCTTGCCATTCCTGTTTTCTACATCGACCACCTTACCCATCCTCTGCAATTCTTGCGTAAGTTGCCAAAGTTCCTATAGTATCACGTTTTTCCCATTGCTTACCTGTTGCTTTTGAAAAGGTGTGTATATTCCTTGTCAGGATGGCTGTTGATGTCGGTATTTTTGAGCTGGCGAGAATCATCTCGAATGAAGAGGCCGCTATCGAATTTTCACGCCGAGAGGGGCTCTTGCCACTTGCTTCAGCACGGCAAGAAGTTCCTTGCAGGGAACGTGACGTCTCGCAGGAAAACGTACCCCGTTGTTCGTTGTACTATATGTAGGTCTTATTGGAGTGGCAGAGCCGGCCCTAATGTTTTGGAACAGCAAGGAGGACAATGGGAGGGAGGTACCTTCTTAGCATTAAGGATCGTCTGGGGAGACCCTGCACAAAACTCCAAATCCATGTCATAATGGCCCTCCTATGGACTTGGATGCTCGACCTCACTATAGAGCAGTCAGCGGACAATGGTGAAGAAGAATTCTCCAAGAACCTCCAATCAACTTTTGTTGATTGGAGGCATTTCTTATTATTTTGCCTTTGTTTCCGTGCCCACCTGAACTTTAGCGACTTGTGACCAAAATTTCAGAGCGAGGAGGAAGAACAACAAGGGAATGCCGTTCCTTCCCGCATGCCAAAATTATGGGGTTGCTGTCGCTGGACCCTGGGTTTTCGGAATGGCCTGTTACCATGATGGTGTAACTGAATTGCGCCTCCTGCGGGGACAGACGTATCTTGCTCCCGATCATACAGAAACACATCAATCCAGGAACAGAAATTTGGTCCGATGACTGGAAAGGATACGGAAACCTAAGCCAGCATGGTTTCATACATAAAACAGTCAGAGAACTTAGTTGATCCTGTAACAGGATGCAACACACAAATGATAGAATCCCATTGGGCAATAGTGAAATCGCAAATGACGATGGGGCGGGGCACAACACAGAACATGCTGCAATATCACCTTTATGAGGCCTGGTGGCGCTCCATCCATGGTGCCAGGCCATTCCGAGGCTTCTTGATGTGAAGCGTTTTCATCCCCAGACACGAAAACCTCAGACCCTTCTCTGACAGATTTTGTATTTACTCCCTGGAACTCACGTGCCTTCGACAATTGGTCATTTGGTTTTCATTTTTCTTTTTGTTTTATTCCTTTTAAATACTTAGTACTTGACTTTAACTTGACATGATATTCCGAAAGTTTCTGTCCCAGAGGCCTTGTATACACAGAAAGCACCACTTCCAGCTGACCGCTAGCCCTAACCTCTCTCCTCCCCCTGCAGATACACATCTACCTCAGGTTTTATACTAGCGATAAGAATCAGGAAATTACCAACGATGATTGGTGCTTATTTTCAGTATGCATATGCAATGATTTTTCACATACTTCTATTTTCGGCTTCAATTCCACTGCATCGCGTGCGTTCCATACCTGCGTCACACCAAGATTTCGTTTTCAAATGTTTAACTGTTTATGTATTTATTAACGAAACATTTAGAAGCTATTCTGGGAGATGTTCAAATTGGTGGTCGTCACATTTGACACCTTTCTAAAAAAAAAAAAAAAAAAGCTCCTTGACACTGAGGCTAGTCTCTGCGAGGAGGAGGATTCGCACGTCGGTAGCATGCTGCGGGGGCGCGAAGTAGAACGGATAGTGGGGCGTTGGAATTCGCGCTGTCCGTTTCTTCCGACAGCAGTACCGATGAAATGCAAAAATTCTGCCGTCTCAATTATGCACTTTTCTCAATCATTCTACTCATTAAGTGAGCTTTCTGTTTCTGCTGTTGAAGTTTTGAGCACAAGGACTTTCTGTAAGAGTTAGGGAAACTTTCATTTTATCACATATTTGACACGTTTTGTGCTGAGAATGCATATTCAGCATAGGCTGAAAAATATTGGAACATTAAGAAAAGGAAAAAAAAGGAAACTAAAGGTAAAATACTGGAATTTGCAAGAAAAA
Organism: Darwinula stevensoni; assembly: GCA_905338385.1. NCBI lineage: Eukaryota > Metazoa > Arthropoda > Ostracoda > Podocopida > Darwinulidae > Darwinula > Darwinula stevensoni. The sequence goes on from CAJPEV010000436.1 coordinate 36,807, forward strand.
CGCATTTAAAGTTGAGGTTTCATCTCATGATACTCACCCATTTAGTGCATGCCTACCTTTTACTCTTAATTTCCCTTTTATTTTTTTTTCGAATAACGCATGGATATTTGGTTAAATTAATATTCAAGAACATAACATTCAGGTTTTGCGAAATGTAAAGCATCAGAAATATGTATTTATTGTGCCTAAACTAAACATTTTACAAATGGAATTATACATTTTCTTGTTCACATTTGATCAGAAAATGAGAAATGATTTATCCTTCCAAAATATTCCTCTACCCGACCACCAAAATCCAAGAGATCCCGAGCGACGCCGATAAACATTTTACAAATGGAATTATACATTTTCTTGTTCACATTTGATCAGAAAATGAGAAATGATTTATCCTTCCAAAATATTCCTCTACCCGACCACCAAAATCCAAGAGATCCCGAGCGACGCCGGCCCCTGGACACCTTCGGATCCGGGAGAAGAATTGATTTTGCTAGTGGACGAGTGAGAAGGAAACAAACACCTGTTTTGTTGTCACCGTATCCCCTTGTGATCTTATTTCCACCCGGACCCCACAACGGACTAAGACACCAAATAGTCGTACCGTAACAATATAATGATTTTCCATTATCACAAAGAAGTCAGTATTGATGTACTTCAGCGTCGTGAAAATCGTCATTCTTAAGATGCTAGGATAGAGAAAAAGGGTGAATGAACATGGGCTATGACAGGCCCATAGGGTTTATATACCCAGGAGGCATCGCCTCCACCCTAGCCACCCCTTCCCCTCCTCCCCTGGAGATAGACATCTACCTACGGAGTTTTTTTCCCTATTCCATCCCATCGATAAGAATCAGGGAATTGCCAACCGTCACCCATCCCCCCCTTACGTGTTTTCATGATGTGCTGCAAACACCATACTCCCTTTCACTGTGGCGGTCAAGTATCCCTTCATAGTTCTGCCGGATTCAGTTTCTGTGTCCTCAGGACAAAATTTTGATCTAAGTGCTTTAACTGGAGAAACATAATTCAGCATCGAGAATCATAAAAAATTTCCTTGTAGTAATTGAAAGACGAACGATTTTTCATCAACAGAAACAATTTTCAGCAAATGTCCGGTACTTAGCAAATTATAAGAACACGATTGTCTTCTTTTTTTCCTGAACTTGCACAAAAATTTCTAATCATAAATATGCACGAAAACAAACCTGTAATATGGTGTAAAAAGCATCACCTAGAAATGATGACGAGTCATATTTGATTCAAATATGATACGAATCCTACGGTCTAGACACCCAGAAACCAGAGTCTACAAGACAAAAATCGAAAGGGTAGAGCACCAAATTGCGATAATTTCGACTGATCGTGTAAGCTTAGGCCTAACCCACGGACGGACGCTTGGGCTGTGCCATTCTCTAACGAAACTGGAAGAAACGTGAATAGCTGATTGATTGCATAACCCTGTGGAGGGGGACTGATTTCAAGGAAGCAGAAAGGAAGACAAGTAGCTGTTGGATTGCATATTGAAGATAAAGTTGGACTACGAAGGCGTTTGTTCTAAGGGAACTGAATTAGTAGGCCTATGTTTAACCATCGGACAGACGCTTTGGCTAATAACAATATTGTCCCATTCGTATCCAGGAACTTTTCGGCCTATATGACACACTCCTGCTGCCTTAGCCTGAAGCCTTTTGGCCTCTGTCTTTCTAGGTCATAGGCTACGTGGTACGCTTGTATATGCGAATGTGTTGTACGAGCACGAGAATGTGTTATATCGTATACATTCTAGTAGGAACATGGGTAAGGTAAATTTCCGTAGACGTGATTGGTCATAACCATTCCAGATCTACTTACGGTCCTCAGGTCAATGTCATTTCTATGCACACAATTTCTTCAACGAAACAAGAACAGGAATTGCTATGAGCTGCGTTTACGGGATGATGCATTTTCTTATGAGCAACAGTATGTAACCTTAATAGGAGTTTGTGAAAGACACTCCATTGGAATCGTTGTGCCCAAATATAGATATAGGCGGGCAGAATCCGTCCCGCGAGCCGCCAGTTTGACACCTGATCTGGACCGAAGTACGTGGAGTTTCTTTCATTCTTGGAAATGCATTCGGGTTAGGGTTGGCATTTCCAATTTTTATCCACTAGGATAGAAGCTGATGACCGTCTGTAGGCTATGTATGGGAGGCGATGCATCTAAGGTATACACATCGAGGGTCATGAGATGGGATTCGCCCACATGGCTGTGGCCACTCTAATCTCCCATATTGGAAATTGGGTACTATCGTCGATTAGCCTAAATCTGGAAATGTTACTTCTGAGAGACGATGACAAGGAGTTCAGAAGACTCGAAAAGGACAAGAGTACCACGTACGCTTGGACAGTGTGTTGTACATACTTCCGAAAAGTATGCCAAGTCTTTCGAAAGCGACAATGTTACCTTTGATCTCATGGTGGATCAAGAGCGTCCCCATGGACTATAAGGCAGTCTCGTTGAACTTCGGGACGAAACAAAGTGATGCCTTAATGAAATCATTTGTCGCTCACAAAATGTCATTTTTCTAAATAATAGGTACGGTTTAGTCAACCTTATCTTACAGGAAATCTGTAGTGGGTCCACAATGAAGTAAATCAGGGTGTCCTTTTCCTATCAATAAATCGTAGAGTAGCAGGCACTGAACAGCAAGAGAGAATTTCATTTTCTGCTGATACCATTCCAAATGTCTACGGGATAGCTTATTGGTAATGTTCAGTTTCGTCTACTTTAGCAATTCTATCAGCTCTACAATGTAAATTCACATGATTTACTGAAGATTAATAAATACCTTAAATGTATGGATCTCCATCATCAGAAGAGCCAAGGCCATCACCTTTCCACGAAGCAAAAACTGCTTAGATGATGCAAGGTAGTTCCTCATCAGCGTCAGGCAGTGGCAGACATCAATGAAAACCCACACTCTCACTCCATATACCTCAATAAAAGACTCCGCCCCCCTGAGAAGCCAAACTCCCAGTTGTGTCATCAGAGAGAGATTGGCCCTCAGGCCAACACAAAGGTCTTTGGAGACACCCCGACCTCCAGCAGCTTTGACACAGCCTGCGCGATTATCTCAGCTAGTTGATGCCCTGCAAGATTAATAATATATTGAATCAGTGTTTATCATTGTCTGTCAACCTGTGCAATCCTTGATGCTTCCCCAAAATCTACATATCTTTCGAATTGCTGACTAGTACTGTCATACACCGAGCCATGTGTCCATGCAACCCAAATAAGGGGTAATCAGTTGCTTATGAAACCTTATTTTATAGTGAATATATCTGCAGCCCTGAGGTATACTTCAGTCTCATCTCACCTTTGTTATGGCCACGCCATCACAGAAAGTTTCCTATCAAGTTTTGATGCGGTATGAAATGCTTCACAAATGAAACCAGGCCTCATTCTTCACGCAAGAACTTGGGTGAATAAAAGACCACTGTTGTGGGAAACCGCTTGACTTCTGGATCATACCTATACTTGAGCCAGGAAGGCAAGTTGTGCACAATGAGACTAGTATCATGTGAAAGAGAGGGAGAGAGATATTAAGCATGAAATATATATCCATATCAAAATGACCATCTGAGTAGTTTTTACAAAGGTTATGCAGCAGGCAGGAACATGTAGAGCAAGCAAAGTACTGTTAAATGTTTTGAGGAAAAGAAAGTAGGGAAGCAGATTACCCCGGAAAGACAGTTATCGCGCGAAGCCCACAAGGCTATGCCAATCTGGGCAAACCCTATGATACGTGATTTAATACACCCTGTAAATATTCTTTTAGACGCTACCGATGACTAACCCCGGATTAGCTTTTTCCACATTAAGAGCGTAAACTCTAAATTGTTGCGATGTCAGTTCTTGCAACGATGGCACGTTTTTTAAGCGTGGCTTCCAGAGATTGAAAGTTTCTAGAATACATTGCATCTAAAGGAAGTTTACGAACTTGATGAATATAATGGCAGTAGAGCAGGCATGTGACGTCGGTGCAAGTAATCTGTAGGCCTTATATAGTATCCACGACCTATACATTGGGTTGGCCGGAAAGTTCTTGCAGTTTCAGACAATATTTGAGGAAACGATCTCATTCAAGAATGTAAGCACCGTATTTTTCCACTATATTTTTCCACCTTCCAGCCAGGGAATGGATTCCGCCGCGGTAGAACGATGGGGGCTGAGACTCGAAGATTTGTCGCAAGTGGCATTCGATATCTCTCCGGTCGTCCAACTTTTTCTCTTTGAGGGGGATCTGCAGGGCGCGGAAAGATAGTCGTCCGACGGAGCAAGGGCACGGTGGGTGCACCGGGTCATCATTGCGGTATGCGGCCGGGCATTATCGTGGAGGAACAGCACTTTGTCACGTCCCGGCCGAACCGTGGAGAGTTTCTGGCTCGATCTTTCCAGTTGGACGCAGTAGTAGAAACCGTAATGGTGGCGTCGGCAGGATTTTATTTTTCGTCTCAACTAATAAAGAAAAAAAATTGGATTCTTTATTTTGTCCCATCTCATCCTAATCAAGATAAGATTCCTGATCACCTTTTTGAAAATTGAAGTCCTAGCCTATGGCGTAGAATGGCAATCTCGCGTGTTAGAGGCCAAAAGTGACGGGTGACAACCATTCACCATCTGAAGCCTATCATTCGGGGCTTGAAAGAGCCTTGTGGGTCGGGCGCTGTCGGCCGTGGATAGCTTGGCCTATAATCTGGAATGGCATAATCAGATCTTTCGGCCTCGCAATTGAAGTATTAAGTTAGACAGACGGCCTAGCCCAGAGGTGTACATTTAACTCAAAAGACTGAGGGCCATTTTCGAACTTTATTCATATACCGTCGTCCGCACATGGTTGGAAATGTTGCATCTCTTCTGCGATGCAATGACTGATATCAGGAGTCGGATAAATTTTAGTTAATAACGAAGGTACATTGTGTTCAAGTTAACCTCAAGTATGCAACTAATTGAAAACTTCCTGAAAGTACCTTCGTATATTGGGTATGACACACTGAACATTTCAAGACTATGCTTAGCATGATGTCCCGTCTGCAGACGTAGGACTTTTTTGGCATCAGGGGTGGGTGAAATTGCTTTAATTGAAAGAGGAACACCATTTTCTATTCCCGCTTGAAAAATTAAGCATTTTCCCTTTACTGAACTGAAACCTTTCAAACATTGGAAACGAAGGAGAAAATTGGGAAGTATCCGTTCAATATGAAAAAGCATGCGAAAAAAGCTTTCTTTGTAGATCTGAGCAAACTTTCCATGAAATATCCATGGGCCCTATGGGGACAGAACAGCTGATGATAGATGTGATGTGGACGGGTTGTGGGAAAGCAGGAATGATAATCACTAACTTGCTCAATTGGGGATTTCATGGAGAAGAGGTGTGGAGAAAGCATACGTTCTTAAGAAATGTATTTTGTTGTGATTCAGTTCCATGCAGACTATGGGTGTCCCTGGTGCTACACGAGAGGAAATGATGTTCACAAGGGAAAAGGAAATGTGCAATCCTATCATAAGGTGTGTTAGATAATTGCACTTGATCCAAATTATGAATAGTCACCTTTGTTGGAGCAGAAGGACATAAAGGAAACTCCTTGCAAGGTTTTGACTGCAACATCTGGGTCTGGAGAGGTGATTTTATAATCTTTGAAGTAGAATGTGGTCTGGAATTTTCCTTTTCAGAATTTGGAGACAAGGCATCCTAGAGACAAGAGTTTTCTAGACCGTGAGGAGGAACTCACAGCAGGACTTCCAAAGATTTTTGGCGCCGATGAACTTTTAGCCGAAGCAATATCAGTGGCACGGCTGGATGAACGCAAGCTGGATGCTTTAGGTCACAGTTGCATTCCCATTAAGGTTTCCTTGAATCTTTAATCAGTTGTTACGAGTTTTATTTTAACTCTTAGCCCTCCCATTAATGTGCAACACCCGATAGTTCTGAAAGCAATTTATTTTAGGATCGCCAAAGAAGTGTAATACCATCGCGGAATCGCCTCGTTTTTATTTTATGGCGATGGCGTTTACAATTTTTTTTTCCATTTTTACTCATTCACCTTACCGCTTCTCTTTCTTTAGAGTGTGCCAAAAGGCGAATCTAGCACCCGCCAACATCCACAGAATAACGGAAAGGGTTGTCATTAATGCATCGCATTTATTTGCAGCTGTATTACAAGGCAGTTCTTTATAGTCGATATAAATAATTTCATTTATCCTCAGGGATCACTGAAAGATACAACCAAACATTAATTACGAAGCTGACTTGCTCACATGACTGCTCACGGCGAAGACAGAGAGGAGCGTCACGCTAGGGTACAGGTGGAAAGTGCAATGCTCCAAATTTTCTCCCTTTTCGCTCATGTTCAGGGTGGAACCGCGTCTCTTCTAAGCGCGATTCACACTCCCGAAAGGATCCTCCCTATAAATACGTCTGGAGAACTGACAAAGAGCACAAAACCGGAGCCGACGATCTGCCTAGTGACATTCCTAACCATGACTCCCTACCAGTCATGATCCTTTGATTTCAGGAAGATCCAAGGACTTTTACATTAGCAACCCTTCAGAATGACATTTTACTGCCTGGACGAAATGGGACTGGGTGCGCCCATGCCACGACGAGAAGAAACAAGTTCAGTCCGTGGTCTTTCGGGAAACGATTCAGCAACTTGCGATTTGGATCTCTCTGGCACCATACCGTTTCTCCTGATGCAGGACTTTGATATGCACTTTGTCTTCCGCACTTAATTTGCCCATTGATGCAGTTATACCTTTTCATATGAAGAGGATATGCGACCACACGATCTGGCACGATCTGACACTGAACGCGGCAAGAAACAAAAACCATGACAGGAACGCTGGAAATTCGAAAAAGGAAATTTTCACTTCTCGCAGTAAAATCGTCCCTGTGCTAAAACTTCGGAACCTATTTTCACAAAACAAAGAGGGTTTGATTCTAGTTTAGCCATTTTAAGCAATGCCATACATTCCAAGCACCTTTTTTTGGCATACCCTGTAGATACTGAATCATCCACATGCACTTCCGCTGGCTTCGTGAGATTCATCAACGAAGGAAAATCCAAACAAAAATCTTTTCCTTTTTCATTAAAATATACACACAATTTTTCAGCCCTGGTTGATATCGTTCGCAAAGGTCGCATGAAAAAAAATCACCAACCGTTTGGCCTCACTTGAGAAACCGAAACGCGTCCATGTCCACGGCACTAAGCCCACTGCGCTCCATTTATTCAGGGTTGTCTTTATTTTGTGTGTGACGGGAAGGTTTGCATTGTGGAAGATTAATTGAAGCTCGCCAGGGAAGATTTTCAGGATAAATTGAAGACCGTGAAACGTGGACGGCCAACCCCTGCAATGCCTGAATATCGAAGTGCCAGGTGAAGGCCCTACTATTATGAAAAAAACCAAGTGGGTTGCTTAAATTAAAATGAGTTTTCTTTTTGGGAGACCCTGCAAATTGTTCGCTAGTAAGAGAAAAAAATGCATGGATATCGGGTGGTTTTTACAACATAAATAATTTAAATCTGTGGGCGCTCGTGCATTTTGCAGACCCATATTAGGTGCTGGCTGAAACTCGAGACAATCGCCAATACCCGTATGGACTGGACGAAAAAAGACGATGTGAGAAGAAACAGTGGTGCTGGAGTAGCTGATTGATGTAACCTGTTGAATGAAGAACTGGCCTCTTGGGGGCACGCAGAAGCGACGAGCGATCCGACAGAATTCTTCCGGCGAATTCCACGGTCTTTTCTGGCTCGTCCGACAGATTTCAAAATGACTCGATCGAGTCAATGGGTGTGATGCTGTTTCAATGCTCCAAGAAACACCGGATGTGTCGAAGTTATCGCAACTAGCGACAGTGTGCAGATACGTAACAGAAGACGGGAGGAGAATCCAAGATATGGGTCAAGGATTTGCTCTGCATTTTAAAGAAAAAGGCTAAAGCTTTCGAACACATTGAACATTGGCACTTGATGAAAATAAATAAGTCTCACACGGGATTTCGCACGGATATAGGAAGTCGAGCCCCGCGGTTTTGGCAGATATGAATTTCATCCCTTCATTCATTTCGTCGGCTAATCAAAACGTAGCGACTGGCCCCCTTTCCAACCAGACCTACGTCACAATCCGCAAAACTGGAATTACTTTTCCTTTCCCTTGCTTTCATTGTAGGTCTGAGCAAACTTTCCATGCAAGGGTAAATGGGCCCTTAGGGAAAAGAACAGCTGATGATGAGATGATAGGTGTGATGTGGGCGGGTTGTGGGGAAATCAGGAATGATAGAAAAAAAATTTATTTGCGGAAGTAATCACTGAATTTGCTCAATTGGGAATTTCAAGGAGATGTGGAGTACACACACACATACATTCTTAAGAAATGTCATTTGTTGTGATTCAGTTCCATGTTGTGCTTTAATGAACACGAAACAGTTCAATGCAGTCTATGGGTGTTCCTGGTGCTACACGAGAAGAGATCGTTCACAAGGGAAAAGAAAAAATGTGCAATCCTATTATAAGGTGTGTTAGATAATTGCTACTCTGCACTTGGTCCAAATTATGAATTGTCACCTTCGATGGAGCAGAAGGATACAAAAGAAACTCCTTGCAAGGTTTCGACTGCAACGTCTGGAAGGGTTTTTTTTAATTATAAATTTACACGTTCTTCTTCCCAGATTATGAAGGCAAGTAATAATATATGTGGTCTGGAATTTTCTCTTCAGAATATGGAGATAAAGCATCCTGGTTTTCAAGATTGGAATTCCTCCTCACGAAAGATTTTTGGTGCCGATGAACTAAGCCGAAGCAAAATCAGTGGCACAGCTCGTTGCAATTGCATTTCCATTAAGGCTTCCTTGAATCTTAAGAATCAGTTGGGATGTTAAGTTACTGAAAGCTTTAATTCAATTAATTGTTCAGAAATGATTATAGTGTTTTATATGGCGAGGCGATCAGGGTTGTAGTACTGATGAATTCTGAGCTTAAGTTTTTGCTGAAACTCCCTCAACAAGCATCGAAACGTCATCGATTGGAAAAATGCGATGAAGTTGGATCATCTGCAGAAGTCATGACGGGAATCCAACGACATGTAATGCTTGAACACATCGCTGCCACACACAACAATGGCTAACTTTTTTTTTTTTTTGGGGGGGGGGGGAACCTACAGCCGTTCAGGAGCAGCTTCAGAAGAGAAGCACCGAGCGCTTATGGGATCTTCTGTTGGAAAACAAACTGGTATAACCATTCTGCTCGACCTTTTGCACAACCAGGGATTCCTCTTCACAATTGTGAATATTCTTGTTAGGAATGAGCTAAACACACCTGGTCCCATGCTCTTCGCCCTAGTCTAGGCCGGCATAGGTTAGTAAGCCTCGCGCGTAAAGCAAAGGTAGTACAATTATAGGCCGAAATACCATCTACTAGCAATTTTGTTTACCCTAGGGGCAAATTAGCTCCCTTAGATCCGTGAGATATGACGGGAATCCTATATAGACGCGTGAGAGAAGCACTTGGATTCATAGTGCCAATACTCATTGAATGCGTCATGATGGAGAGTGGCATTTTTACGAGTGGATAAGTGATGAGGACTGAAGTAATCTGAAGTTTGGCTTCAACATGTCTGTCTGTCATTATGGAGGTCGTCCGTGACAACAGCGAAAAATTTTTCAATAGGTCTTGTCTTGTTATGCGATATATGAAGATGTAGAGGGGTTAGATCCATGTCTAACTGAGAGTATGAGAGTGAAACAAACGGAGTGCGTGAAAGTCACTTTTCCAATTTCACTGAGAGAAATATAAATTGTATTGACCTGTAACTTATTTAAACCATGGATATTATTATGGCAACGTCTTAGCTTAAATGTTAAGTATGGGGTAAGTCTGAATATGTTGGGTATTATACGTTATGCACACCACTGTGCACACTGAGTTTTGCTTCGGCACCACCACACGCACACCCGTCGCTATGCTGCATGGCATCCTAGGCCTTCATATGGTAAGCTCCAAGCACACTGGCATGATCCTGGCATAAGTTGCGCCGTACCCCGCATTTCGTACGCGTTGATGGCATCGCCATCTAACGCCATCCGCTAAAACTAGTGTTCTACACTAGTTCCTGTAGGTGTCAGGTGCAATGCTCCACGTGATTCCCACGATATCTTGTCCCAGGCGGCAAGGTCACAACCTTGTCCACTTCAACTTTCTCGCACTTTCCCGTTAACTTCTCACAAGGGCGATCTTTATCACTTAGCCCCCGTCGCATTGAAATGATACCTATATAAACTACGCTGAGAATGTAAGCTTTCATGTCTCCTCCTCCACAACTCTACACAATGGCAGTCAGACGCGATCCAGATCTTCATGAATTTGCAGCTCTGACTGCCAATGACGAATCCGCCATCGCCTTCGCAAGGGAATGTCACCTCCTCCCTCAAGCCAGCCTTACACAACCTTCCCCATGCATGTACCCCGGCTGCCCAGGTTTGTTGTGATTCATGCACAATTATGGGTAGGAATTAGCATGCGATTGGAGCGTCTTTGAGTTGTTATGCTGTACGGTTTTTCTAAGGGACCCTGTACGACGCAACAAGAAAACACAAAAGCGGAAACACTTTTCCCATCGTGAGGTGCCGCAAATGCAAGCGGTACTGGAGCTCCAGGAATGGCCCTGATGTCCTCGGGGGTCCAGCAGCAGGTCGAAATGGAGGCACATTTTTTTCATTTAACCCTAATCCGGGCGAGTCCGCTGGACTCACGACATATTTCGGTCTATTACTGTCATTTTTTTCGTAGAAAAATGAGCTTTCGTGACTTTGTATTTTTGAAGAGCACGAACTAAGTGACAAAGAAATACATACCGTAACCGCAGCAAACGGCCTTATTTTACATGTGAGTCTGACAGACTCACCTTGCCCGGAATAGGTTGTAAAAAAGCTTGCCCGGATGAGGGTTAAGCATATCAAGGATCGTCCGTGCTCCAAGCTCAGCATTAGGACAGCTATGCCCATTGTGTATTGCTGGGCACGTGACCAGACGATCCGACAGTCACAGGAATGGCTGGCCTCCATGCTGTCCACTAAACGTGCCAGTCAACGAGGGTCCCTCACAACTTCATTCGGGAGCTCCAGTACCGAAAGCTGGAGAGCGCACCTCCGATGGGCGGCCCTGGGCAGGTAGTGGAAATCGATGAGAGCTGTTTCCAGTTCGTGAACTCGAATCTTCTACAATCCCGTCCTTTTCCTTGTGGAAAGGCGAGATCGGAGAACCCTGCTTCCCATCATCCAGAAGCATATTCTATCAGGGACCACGATCCGATCGGACGAGTGGGGGGCGTACCAGTACGGGTTCACACACGAAACAGTGAACCACTCCCAGAATTTCGTGGACCCGGTTTCCGGTATGGATATACAGGGTGGTTGAAAAGTAACTCCCTATTGAAAATTGCTTATAACTTTTGTAAATAGAAATGCATTTGCATGAAACAAAATGTATTGCGATCCTTACAGTGGTAGAATTTAATTGATGATCTCTAATTTCATCTCACAATGACGAGAGCAGCCCATAATGGCCCGTTGCCTGACACTGCGTGAGCGAGATCGGTATTTACCATGCTGGATGATGATGTTTGGCCTATTGTGTCCACTTGGGACAACGTCAACAACCTCATCTTCATGCAAGATGGTGCCCCTCCTCATTTTGCACTCACTGTCCGTGAGTGGCTCGACATCCAATACTATGTGGAATTTTAACACTGCAGACAATTTCTACCATTCTACGGTCCACAGTAAAACTTGTTTCACTACAATCGACCAATAATTAGTAAAGTTATTAGCAATTTTCAATAGGGAGTTATTTTCAACCACCCTGTAGATACCTAGGGTCTATTTCGTCCCGGAAGGCATTCGAATAGTGTCGGTACTTTTCCTAGGTGCTAACACACAACGAATTGAAAGCTCCTGGGCGCATCTAAAAACCAGAATCCCGAAGAGAGGGAGGGGGACCCGACTCGCACTTCTGCAAAATCACCTTGCCGAAGGTTGGTGGTGGACCATTCATAAAGCCTCTCCCTTCCTTGACATCTTGGAGGAGATGGGACTTTAATACCCACAGTGAAGAGGAGAGGCCATTTTACCCTTTTATCGTTCTGTTTTATCCTTTTCATCATTGTTTTATCTTTTTTATTTTATCTTTTTTTTTATCATTGTTTTCTCCTTTCTGACTTACATGGATGGACATGACATGACTTTTCCCACTTTTAATGCCTTAATAAGTTTGACAATTTTCATTTATTTTTTCCACTTTCCTGTACCCACAGTGAAGAGGAGAGACCCTTTAATCATTTTACCCTTTTATCGTTTGTTTTATCCTTTTTATCATTGTTTTCTTTCTTTTATTTTATCACTGCTTTTATCCTTTTTGACTTACATGGATTGACATGACTTTTCCCACTTTGCTGCTAGCATGGCCCATTTTGTCACCCTTTGTTTCTGGCTACTTGCTACGTCTATAAAAACATGGAAGGGAACACACACATCCCAGTTGCGAGATCATCTCACGTCAACCATGGCCGTTCCGAATAATGTCGCGAGAGAAAGACACTGCTCCCGATTACACGCCGCCACATTCGCCCGGGGACAACCATCTCCTCGGACGAGTGGACAGCGCATATAGGTTTCGGTAGACTTGGCTATATCCATGAAACGGTAAACCTTCAACAGAATTTTGTGGAAGCCAACACGCAGAGAAATGAAGCCCAATGGGGATCGATGAAACAGAGGATATTAAAGAGGGGCTGAGGTATGGTGGCATCCCAAAACTCCGTTTTGGAATATTTTGAAAGAACTTAGGCACCGATACCCTCAGTGACATCGCCAGGATGACCACCTTTTCTTCTCGTCCTTGGCACCTATCCAATGTATTCAAATGGCTGAAATTGCATGTAAAAAATATCGTATACATTTTGACATACGTCATTCACGTCACACGGCAACCCTGTAGTAGGGTAATAGGCAGGAACGGGAAGGTGTTCACGTCGGGTGGACAGGGGTACGAGAGGTGGTCTCATAGCCCAAGGTGTAAACATATGCCTGTAGTAGGTGTTCACAAGACGTACAATAGTCTCTCGAAGACTAGGGAGTAATCCTTATAGGCCCAATTGGTCCGTAGGTTGAGGCTTGAGTTTCTTTTGAGCAAAAAAAGGTAAACATAGACCTGTATTTTTTGAAGAAAGGGAAAATCCTTGAAATTCGGTGTTCACATTACTGCATTAACCTTTTTTTTCTAGCCCGTTATTCGGCAACTGGATCGGACTGGTTGGTTTGTTAATTTTATTGAAGGGTCTATTTTTTAATCCTAGAAGTGCCAACCGTGGAGAAATTCGACGTTGGTAGGCCACCGTGTAGCTTATGGCACTTCTTGGGTTAAAGAACTAACTTTATGCATTAAATATAAATTTATAGTGTGCGTGATTGATCTCATACCACGAGCGGTGCTCCAACAATTGTCCCCCAAAACAGGGTAGAGTTTTTTCAAGGCGCTGCCTTCAGTTCCTTTGTACCACCGTAAAAAAATAGATACCTCGTATATGAAACACTTTCGAGTAGACAGGACAGACGAAAAAGTGGAAAGATGCCCTGCTGCCCTCAATCTGCTCCGCATCTATACGCCTTGAACGTGTTGCGCGGTTGCACGCGTTTCAAGCTGTGCGTGGACTCACACATTGTGAGAATGTCAGTTCCTAGACAGTGACTTAAATATTATAAATGTATAGTGTGCATTATTGATCTCATACCACGAGTGGCGCTCCAACGATTGTCCTAAACGGGGTGAGAGCATTTTCAAAGCGCTGCCTTCAGCTCCTTTGTACCACCGTAAAAAATAGATACCTCGTACATGAAACACTTTCGAATAGGCAGAAGAAAAAGTGGAAAGATGCCCTACATGCATCAATCTGCTCTGCATATATACACCTTGAACCGGTTGCGCGTGTTTCAAGCTGTGCGTGGACTCACTCATTGTGTGTCAGTTCCAAGACAGTGACTACGGATGTGCTCGACTCTTCCATGAGGAGTTCCTTTAGAGACATGGAGGACAACATCGATAAAGGAAACAATATTCTGAAGAGGATAGCTTTCGGTGCAAGTCTCTTCAAATGAAAAGTTCGTGCAATTGCCATTGTAATAGCCTTCATTATCAGGTAAAATTGTTATACTGTATGTCTGAGGATGGGAGTGATGTTTTCCTTTTGAATCCTCTAGAGTGTGAGCACTGGTTGAAGGAAGAAGAGAAATCAAAGAACTAAAACTTCGTGAAGGTAAATGACGACAGGAAGGGGAAGACTGTGACTGAGACACTGCTGGACCAGGATTCCAAAGTCGAATATACCCATTCAACGGGAAAGGAGATTGACACCTAAAAACCCAAAGCTCTTGCAAAATGGGTAAGCACTGTACTGCAGGCCTAGTGACTCACTCAGCGAAATCAAGTAATGCTCCTTCATTGCAATAATGCCTGTAATGCCCTGCTTTTATCTTCAAAGCTCTAATATACGGTGGATATTTAAATGAAAGTCTTTTATTTAAACGAAAGCTTTTAGTATGGATAGCCTAAGGTAGGGGACTATGAGTAACAGCCATTGTCCCATTTTCATTTAAACCCCTCCCCCTCTTATTACTTAGTCACGATCTAATTATTATGATAACATGAATCACTGAGTATTTTCAGTGAAGGACCAGTTTGTAATCCCTTTCCCTTCTCTGCAGGAAAAGTTCTGATCACCTTCTATCCAACCCCGTATTGGATACGATCCGCGACTTAACCACCTGAACTTGCGAGAAGAGATGGAGGAGCTACCATGCTGAAGCATGGCCTCAAGTATTGATCAGTGCCTAGACAAGGTGAGGGATAAGCTTGGAGAATGTTCGACAAGAATGCACCTAGTGACAACCAAAGGCTTTCACAATGCAGCTAAAACATTTGGACTCCATGCACCAGAGCAGCTACATTCTGATGGCTCTTTTAGTATAATTTCTTGGATAAATAAATATACTCAAGTGAGAAAAACCCTTTTCCTTTTCAAAATGCAAGGGGAAAAACATTATGGCCTGCGTTTAAGGGTTTTTTAGCCAGACCTCCCCTTTTATTTTGTGATCGTAAATTTTTACAACCTTTTTGGTTATTTTAGGGAATCTATTTGTACTCAGATTTGTAAAGACTAAACCCAAAGTTATTTGTTATTTTTTATGCCTTATTTATTTGAGCTGTTTTTCCAAAGGGCCTATGGTCCTTGTAAAGGAAACCCAGGCCTTCACACAACCAATGTACCTTAGCTGGGTTCTGAATCTTCACTCCCCTCTTAGCTCCCACTGGCACTCTTAATTCTATCCCACCAGTGTGTTCAATCTTGCCCTGCCAGAGTGGCTACATTTTGGAGCAGAAATGCCACGAGAGGCACTACAATAGTCCCTGCACCTCTCAGAAGAAGACCTTTCATGACCAAAAGAACTGAGAAGTTCATGGCTTATATAAACACCAACATTGATGATCGGGTGACCGTGAAGTCACAGACACATGAGGATATTGAGGCGACAAGACATGTGGGGAAATTCTATGGGAGCGACAGAGGGATTCTTTCATCAGCCTTACTACGCAACTATACTTCGCATTCAAGTGAGAAGAATCATCAGAATATGCAATCTTGGAAGTGCTAATCCAAGAGATTCTGCATGGATGTAACAATTATTTTCCCGAGGTCTCTTCAGCAACATCATCCCAGAACTGTCCTCCATCCTTTTTCTTTTAGAGGGCCATAATTTGCCCAGCCCACTCGAGCTTATTTCCCTCGTCAAATGGGAAATGTCAACGGCAACGATGCCGTATCCTCATTGCAAAGCAAGAGTAACAGTAACACAACCAGAGACTCAGTAAGTAAAAATGGCTCGTTATTTTCCTTCCTATGAAAAAATCAAACATACGTCACCCTTTTTTCATTTTTTTGTAACCATATTTAGAGGATAACCATAAGGGGACACAATATTGGAGGATTTCTGTAACAATGCGATGGAGGAATGATCTAATGATGGCATAAGGAGTGGCACTTGGATCAACTCCACTTCACAAAGCCTGTGGTACTTAAATACTCGTTTCCCCCGTAATTCATTTGTCGACCAAGGTGCGGGGAATCTATGGCATTGATGCTTGCATCAAAATTAGCGATGAAGTTGCATTCACGCGCAGAAGGACCTCCAGGACGACGAATGGATGAACCCTAAGACGAGTACGCCCGTATATACAGGGTGTCTAATAAGCCATTAACCCTTTTGTACTTGCCATACTTTTTGTAGCACTCGTGTGATTAAGTTGCAATTTTTTCATCATTTCACCCAATCAAGGAAGATTAAGTATTCAAAATTTAATAATGATGGACTTCAAACTGACATGTTCCCTCGAAGTCCAGGAAATTCTGTCCGCAGTGCAGCTCGTGAAAGTGGATTGAACCCTTACAGTATCCACAGCATCTTGAACAATGGCTTAAGCTGGCGTGCTTGGAAGCCACATTACGTTCAAAAACTGTACCCGGGAGACTGACATCCACATGGAATTCGCGGAATCCATGTTGGGATGGTTAAAGACGATCCCGCAATCTTGGATAAGATTCTGTGGAGTGAAGAGACCGTCATTCACGTCGGTGGTTACATTAACCGTCATAACTTGTCATTTCTAAGCACATGATGACCCACCCTATCATCTGCCACAATCCAAATGGAAAAAAATTCAGGGTGAAGTTTTGCCATAGGTCTTTGCCTGCACGGTACAAAAACGGACATTTCGTGGAGCAGTTGCATGGGTTACCATTCCTTCCTCAAGCTTAAGTACTACCTAGTGTGAGGTGGTCACTCTCTCCACTTTCTGTATGTTTTTGTGTTGAAGTGTGATTGTAGCCCCTGGGGGAGTGACCTCTGTGCAGCCCAGCCGTGGTTCACAATCCCCCAGTGGGCCTGGATTCCTATAAGATCTATAGACGGTCATCGGGCAATACTGGCCCGTGCCTATTCCTGGAAGTGGAGGACATTCTAATTGTGTTCAGGACTTGGGTCGAGCCTGTTTGCAATAGTGAAAGCATGACTCCGGCAAGCGTGTGCTTAAATCCTTATGCGGTCAACATCCTCGTACACATTGGGAAGGTGAACCTTACCAGCAACCAATGATGAGTTCTATTTGAGTGTATGCATGAGTGATATTTATCATTTTACAAAACTCTGAAGACGCTTCAGCAGGTCACATGCAGTTCTTGCAAAGCAATTCCTCCTGGCCAGGAATCAAGTCCACTACTGCTTTAAAAAAAAACCGTGGAGGTCAACAGAAGCTCTCCATCGATGTCCTGACAACAGTGAAAATTTTACAGACAGAACTCAGGATTCAGTCTAAGCAAGGCTGCATTTCCAAGAATGAAAGACAAGCTGTTTCCAAGAGTGCCTTCTCCACTCGTAAAAGATCATGATCTTAAAACTCCTGTGGAAGAAGAGTCTCATACTTGGGAGGTTCTTAAAAATGCTTTACATGTTCTTAGAGGCAAGAGCTCGAAAGTATGCCGAAGATTCCATCATTCGACAGGCTCTGACAAAGACAATATTTTTACAAGGCCAGTAAAACCTGATCACATTTCGTCATTTCGAAAGAGAATGACCGTAGAGCTGGCAACTGACTGCACCCTTAGCTCAAGTCCATCTCATAGCCACCACATTGGCTGAAGGGAGCTCACGCGCGTGCCGCTGAAAGGCAACCAACGCAACGCGTACAGTGGATGCGATTTTGATGATGCTCAGTCGAGCAATCACCCTGCGATGGATTTCCTCATTCTTTCGCTAAAGAGTTCATTAATCACTTTCTGCTTGTTTTTCTTTTCATCTTCCCTCTCCCCCCATCTGCAAAACACGCCAGTCCTTGGTTAAGAGAAATATATATTCCTCGACATTGGACCCTATTGCCATTTCTCAGGAGTGTTTCCTTCTGATGCTAATGTTGATACTCCACCCCTTAAGAGGATAATGACAATGCCGAATGATCTCGTTCTTATACTAATAACTCCGAGCAAACAGGAGGAATTCAAGCTTTATAGGGGTCCATGTCGGCAAACCAAATCTTACGTTCCAAGAAATTGGGAAAAGGGAGAGAATTCTTCTTTACCTGAAAGTTTCCTCATACGTAAGTGTGCTGCAACCCGAGCCCGGATATTCACTGTATCCCTCGCGCCCGCCATATTAGGAATCTACCGTTGCTGTTTCACCCGCATGCACAGCGCTGATTCGTCTTGTGCAGTCCTGCATTTTTTAAAGTTTGAATCAGATTTTCTCACATTCCCGTCCCTTGTGCCTTTATTACTTAGTCGTTCCTGTGTTACCTGTGTAGTAAGGCAGTGAAACAGAATCTGACTAGGTCGAACAATATACTATTACTATTTGTTAGTCCGAGTTCAATACCGTCAGTAGGCCAGGCCTCGACCTAGCTTGATGCCCATTAGCAATATGCAATCCTCGACTGTGTTTTATGAAACATTATGCTCGGCTGGGGCTCATGTTGGCTAGGTGTGGATTGATGCAATTCTTTCTGAAGTGCTTCATCCAATGTTATTTCTTATTTGATTGTGTTCGCTTGCGTTCAGATGGTGGCGAGGTGTGCAGCTGTGAATTGTAATAACAGGTTTGGTGATCACAAGGAAACTGCAGCAGGAGGCATCAAGGTCACCTTTCATAGGTATGTTGAAATGTAACTTCATGTCAACCAATTCTTTCTTATCTGGATGTTGAATTGCTTGACTTTACAAGTCCTTTGACATTATCACAGCCAGCAGCATAGCATGGCATGGTAAGGAAAGGTACAGAGCAGTAGTTGAATAAGGTATTAACCCTGCCAAAAAAGCTGGCAGGTTTCCCAAGAATAATGAAACCAGGAAAAAGTGGCTGGTTGCAATGAGGAGAGAAGGATTCACACCTCTGGCAACAGATGCACTATGCAGTGAGCACTTCGAAGAGCAATGCTTTGACAGGACAAACAGTAAGGCTTCGGGATGGATCTATACCAACTCTGTTCACTTTCCCACCACATCTACAGAAGGTAGTCAGTCCTATGCTTGGATCCTGTTTCAGAATCTGGTTCACCCTTCATGCATGGGACTAAGCTTTGACATGAAACTTTTTTTTCCCACTTTTCCATAATCAGGTTGTTTATCCAAGGACCACACGAACTTCCCAGCGAGCAGGAGCATTGGCAGCAGTTCTGGCAGATAATATACCCCTAGATTCTGAGTGTAGTGCTTCATCTTTCTTAGCAGATCACTCCTATTCTGTGAGGGAGAGCCCAAGAAAACTCAAGAGGAAGCTTAATGAATCACAGGAAAAGCTGAGATCTGTTTCAGATCAGCTAAAATACATTAATAGGAAACAAAAAAGGCTAGAGAAAAAAGTTATCTGCTTGCAGGACATCCTAAAGGAATTGCAAAGGGAACAGCTGATGAAGAATGATACATCAGATCTTCTAGAGCATTCCTTCAATGGTGCACCTTTGGAGTTGTTCATGAGGAAGTTGGAGGGCGATGGTAGGAAGCAGTACCCTGCTGCCTTACGAGCTTTTGCTCTCACTCTTCATTTTTACAGTCCAAGGGCATATGATTATGTAAGGCGAATCTTTGACCTTTGCCTTCCTTCTGAAAGAACATTACGACGTTGGTATGAATATGTTGATGGAGCACCTGGTTTCACAAGTAAGTTTCTGTAAAAGTATTCTATTCTATTATCCATATTCCAATAATCTCTTGTGGATGCACTGTAGGTGAAGCATTTCGTGTCCTTTTCTTTTCATTGACTTTTCTTGGTACATCTGGTGAATTGCTACACTTCACTCCAAGGAAAACACCAGTGACTGGATTCATGGCAGACATTGTCACTGTGCGGCACTTATTTAACACTCTTGTCAAGAAGAGTGGCTCACCTCTGAAGTATGATTTTTCTCCATTAATGTAGCATTCACTGGGTAGAGCTTGCAATGAATGGTTCTGCCACACCACTTGCTGCACTAACTTTGCAGGTACCTTCTCACATACAAGCTTTCTCAAGACCACATCGAACTTCTCAGCCATCAGAAGCATGGGTGGCTACAATAACAATCCAACTGTCTTGCAATTCATGGGTGCTTATAGGAAGCTCCTGATCCACCACCAAGTCAAAGGAAAGGAGAATGGGAATTGCAAGGCCATGGATTCTACTTCTATACTCTGTCACTTCCAGGTATAAGCACTAATATGATTTCCATTGCAGCATTCTATGCTGAACTGAACATCAATTCTTTTACTTATATGGTCATGAAACCTACAATTCCAGAATTTCACAGAATGCCTCATCATATGACATTTCATTGGAGAGGAGGGGATATGTTGAACATACTGAAAGTGACACAGATGACCATCAATATGTTCCCACGGGGGCACACCTTGACTTGTATATCCATAATGTTGTTGGAGCAGTGCTAAAGCAAGTCCCATGCTTGTGGCAATGCCCTGTCGTGCAACATCTATTGTGAACAGAAAATCCCATGGGCTAAAAGTGCCATCAGCTGGTGTTTTAAAAGTTTGTAAAATGTGTGAGCTTGCCATCCGCTGTGTTCTTCCAGTGGGTGCATCATCATCACCTAGAGCCCTCCAGAAAATCTTTCACCGGGTGCAACAGAATCTTGCAATGGAGAATCTGTTCCCAGACTTGACATCTCATTTCATGGACTGCAGTCCTGATTACAGTCATCTTCTCAATCTTGTTAAATGCATTCTTCAATGTTATTCCAAAGTCAGAATGGGACACATCGGGGGAAACAAGCTAATGCTGAGATTCAGAGTACCTCTGTCAGAAGGAAGCGCACCAAAGCAATTCTTTTTTACCACCAGTGAACCAAAACCTGCATGCTTCATTTCAATATTTTCTTCCTGCAATGAAGCAGAAAATGTTTCAATAGTTTATAATGAAAAGATATGGATGAAGGTTTTCCACCATATCACATTGAACTTTGGAGCCAACAGAAACATGGGAGGAAACAATTACACTGCCTTATAGTTCATGGGGACGCTCTTGATCCATCATGAGATCAAATTGAAACATCACTTTCAAAAAACTAGGCCAGGCTTTCGGAAGTAGGTACAACACACCCTCCAAGCACACTCGGGTCCTTTTCGTGTCTTCTGAACTTCTTGGTATCATATCTCAGTAGTAACATTTCCAGATTTAGACTAATCGACGTTTCAAGAGATTTCTTAGCTGCGAGATCGTAATTGTCTTCAATGGGGAAGGTCCACGGCACAGATTTCCAATATGGCGGGTGCGAGGGTCATAAGACGGGATTTGCCCACATGGCTGTGTCCCCTCCAGTTCTATTTACGTTCTATGGTTGTTCTGCCTTTCGAAGCGCGCTTCCGACGTCTTCGCGTGGACTGGCTGGCGAAAGATCATGAGGCGATCGTTTGCTTTGACCTAAAACCATTCCAAACGCTGAACTAAAATGCTGCCACTGTTTTACTCTCTACGAAACCAGGTGTGTTAAAATACATCTTCTATCTCAGAGAAACATTAACATAGAAGTACAGGGGTTAACTCTTAAGCATCCATCTACAAACACCGGGGCTCGCTGGAGACATCTAGCGGCTGATGCGGCACGCAAGGATCAGCATTTTACTCCCGGGGTCAATCACCCCTGGCGGAGTCGCATGCCTGATCCTCATTCCTTGACATTTTTAAGTAGGGCTGTCACGATAGATCGACGGTATCGATTGTTTGTTCGACCATCGCGATGTATCGGTAAATGATTTTGAAAGGGAAAATGTCCCATTGGATTGGGTACAGTGCAATACAGGAGAAGACAGCGGAACTCGCATGGGCTTGAGTAATTTAAAAATATTAAGACTGCCCTGGTGAATAGATCATCGATGTCGAGTCATCCATGAATGGATGGCATCTTCGATAAATCGAGACATGGCGTCATAACTCCGTGCGAAGGCCACACCTTCCCACCCCGATCACAAGCGTGAGATAATGGAAGACCAATAGTGGTTTTATCTGCTGTACCCATAGCCAGCATACGTCTGTTCACTTTGCAGACAATTCCTATCATATACGATTTCTGTATCACAAAAGGTTCCCGATGAGAGATTCTGTACCCATTCTCAGAGGACACGAGCAAACATATTCTCTAGTCGAACTGCCAAAGACTATAATCACACAAACATCGAAGCCACAGTTCCAGCTTCTCAACCTACTGCAAGTCACGTACTTCTGATACAGAAATCAGTCCTGGAATTGATCAACCAACTGCAGCACTTGCTAGTGACTGTTAGAAGTTTCTTTGAAGACAATCCGGATTGTCTTCAATCTTCCGAGCGACTGAACATGAAACACAATGGCCGCAAAGAAGTCCGGGCACTTTGGAGGAAGCTCGAAAATGCTAGGGCGAAGCTACGACAAGAGACATATCTGCATAACCACAGGCTGAAGAATAAGAACAAGATGAATCGGGCACTCAAATCCAGCTGAATGTCAACGAAACTGAGAACCAGTGAATATGGGAAAACAATTCTAAATATTCCCTTCTTTAGTTTTATTGCAGCAAACACGAATTCTGCAAGTCTCCATTGTGTTTATAAACACCATTGCATGAGTGATATTGGGCTGACTGAATTTTAAATTCGTATTGGTAGACTTTTTTTTTTAGTGCGGCCTGCACAAATTTGGTCACGTCCGTAAGCGGCCCCAGGCTCAAAAATTTTGAGTACCTCTCACACATCAGGTATGAATTACAACGTTTAAGTTTGAAGCGGTGAATGAGGTTTTGAGAGTAATTGGATGGGGCTGACGACATGTCATACCTTGTCGCAACCCTAAGCTTGCTGTGAGGAAGACCCACTGTCCTTCGGGCAAGCAGGTGCTATGAATAGGGGAGACGTGAAAAAAATACTGCGACTTCCTGTTTAAACATGTCTATTTACATAAAAACTCAAATAATCACATGACATGATTAACTCTGGAGACACAGTAATTTTCCCAGGAACGAACAAATGCACTTCATGGGGGATAAGCCTAACTTGCCGGCACGCGAGCACAATAAGTGGAGAACTCATCAAGTCTGTCACTGAAACCCTACGAGCTTGCAAAAATGTTTCTCACAGTGTTTCATTTCCAGAATGGGAAGCATTTCGGCATCAACATTATCATGTTCCAAGGGACATCGTTGATTTGAAGGTTACATGTTGCGATCTGGAATGAACTCCGAATACATACAAGTTTATTACACGGAAATGAAATAATTCCTCGCGATTCCGATGTTGCAGAACTGCAAGATCCCTTCTCAACTCGGCTTACGACGTTTCAGTCACACAAAGCACTATTTTATCTCTTGAACATACTCCTAAAACTGGTTCACACTTGCAATTTTGGTATTACTATAACAATTACAACTAAATTAAACAAATTACAAGTAAGCATTGCTGTTGGTCACAACCATTGATAATACAGGGTGAACACGCAAAAACCTCACGAAATGCGATAAAGAAGCTTTTGAATATAGAGAAAGCACACAATACAATTACTAACGCAGAGGTGCTCTCTCCGTCTCACAGAAGAACCGCCTTGAAGCTGGAATCCCTGAAAAGGGGAGACCTGCGTGATCAAAGGTACTTTTCATGTTGGCACACAGCCAACATAATTGCCACCATTTTCTAAACCCCAGAATGACTCAATGAAAACAGTGCCGTGGGCATCCAACTTGACATATTCAACGCATTCACTTAACTCGAGTACCAGACCCGGCGCAGATTTTCCACACATTTGACCAATACACCTCTGCGATTATCTCTTTCGCCAACTTAACACTAATATTTCATTCAAGCAGCCACTCGCACAGCGCGGGGCTACGCGAATGACCCCGGAGAACTCGACAAGGTCCTCTTTCCGAGTCCAATTTCCCGATAGCTATGGAAACTGCGGACGGACTGAACGAAACAGCGTCAGGCCGATCGCAAGGGCTGCCATCTTCCCATCGCACCTATGGTGGTGACAGAAAACCAATCTCTTTTACGAGGAAATCTCGAACTTGTGAAATTTCAGAGACCCAGCGACGACACTGACCCGAAACCGTGGCCAGTCGAGGTGGTTGTCTTCAGAAATTTCTTAGAGTGTTCCAGCGTTCCGTTATTTGGACGAGCTTGGATTCCCAAGAGGTGACAGAGCAAAGGATACACATCAATATTGTTGAAAACGGCATCTTCGGGGGAGACGTACCCCTTCTTGAATGCCGGGCCGTGGGCGATCAAGTAGGCCTGCATTTCGGGGAAGGAATTGGTGTATCCGTGGACCCCGATCATCTCGTTCCTCGGGTCTGGTCAAAAATAAAATACTCAATATGCGACCATAGAAAGAAAAGGGCAAAATGGTGTCAACGAGGGTAAAGAAACCTTCGGGGGTATTCAGCAACCAGGCATCATCACTGAAAGTATATCCTTTGCCCGCAACTAGGAACAATGGTGGGGAATGTGATGTGGGTCCGTAATGCCATTCTTTGGGGGTGTTTTCCGTTTTGTACACTGTGAATGGTTTCGTCATGGATGCATTGAAGAATCCCTGATAAACTTTTTCCTCTTTCCCTGCCATGTGGACGACAAAAACTGAACGTTCCCATCGTGAAAAGGAGGGAAGGAGTGCAACGACCTACCTTCCAGCGGATAGATGAGTGCTAGTGGAGAGTTGGTGGCATGCAAGTAATCACTGGGAGGGACGGGGATGGAGTTTAGGTTTATTGCCATGCTGCGATTCACTCCCAGCATCCCGTGGTCCGAAAGTAAGATGAGATTTGTCCTGTCTAACAGGCTCAGAGCCTCGAGCCGAGACACGAGATATCCAAACAATGCATCCACCTTCTTCACCATCGCCTTCACCTCCGGAGAATCCGGCCCGTTATCGTGCCCCGTTCTATCGGGTTCCTCCAAGTAGAAGACGACGAAATTGGCCGGTCGATCCGGGTCGGAGAACCAGGAAAGGGCGATGTCCACTCGCTCCTCCCACGGCACGCTCCCATTGTACAACGTGAGATGAGTGGGAAGTGCTTTATTTGGGCCCCAGTGAAAATTACTTCCAGCCCACATACTCACTCCCGAATACCTTCCTTCCCCTGCCTCTTCATTCGTCACCTATTTACATAAATCTGAGCTCCTGACATTGTAAGATTAACATACTTTTTTTTAGGAGGAGGGAGAAAGTAAAGGAGTACATAGGAATAAAAAGGCAATAGGGTCAGGCAATGCCATTGTCATTGTAATCTGGTGAAGAAGATAGTGGGATTGAATCTTGGATAAGTTACATACCCGACTGTCTTGCGTACAATGCCGCCCCTTCAAATAAATTTACAAGTTTCTCTTTCCCTCTCCGTGATGTGGAAGTGGCACTATTAATACCTCCATGAACTGGAGGTTTGAGTAGAATGGAACCACGAGGTGCGGTCAAAAACACGTGGCAACACTGCACTCTTAGAAAATTCCGAGCGTTTGGGGAGTAAAAAGTGAGCACACCGTGAGCTTTTCAAATTTACTCTCTTATTACTCCCCAAATGCTCCCTCATCGCTCGTATTGAAGTGAACACCTTCAAGTTCTTCGCCAGGCCACTAGATGGAGATAAGGGTCTCGCTTTTCGCACAGTACACAAAAGTTCCCTTCCCTCTTTCCCTGGAATCGTCCCTCGCAGGATTGTTTAGTACCTTGCCATATGTCTCGCCTAGTCTCATTATAGGAATCAATAAACACGGACGCTTCATCATTTGTTATCCACATATTCGAGACAGATTCATTGAGTCCAGGCCATAAACAAGCTCATGCGTTCCAAAAGGATTCTCAATAGGAATATATGATTTTATCCGCACAGGAGATCTAGATTAAACAGAGAGTGTCCGTGAACTTAAGTCAATCATACCTCAAATAGGTGAGGTAAAAAAGAGACTGATATCCCAGACACTCCACGGAACCTATAAGAGGTAGTCCACCCTCTGACATGTGCTGTATCCAGTACAGTCAGAGGTAGGTCAACGCCTGTACGAGAGCGAAAGCGGCACACAAAACGGAAGTGCTAGTAGTTGCATCCAAGACCTACAGACAGGCGGCTTTTTTTTCGTAGGTTGTGGTGGACAAGGACGACGCAACAAAAAAGTACGTGCGTCAGTGTGGCAGAAAAACCATTGGTCAGTTTAGCCGAGCAGTAAGAATGTAAAATTCTTCATCCACAAAGGGAAAAATCGCAGAGATCCATGAAGAGTTGGTCGGATATTGTGGTGACAGCGCCCTGTCGTACAGGAGTGTTGCACGCTGAATTAGTGAATTCAAGAGAGGACCAACATTGAGAAGGAATTCGGTGGTGACAGATGCTCGGGCTGAGGAGAATCTGACAATGAAGCGATCGTCACACAACTGTGAAAAAGCTATACATATCCCACGGTTCAGTGCTGACGATTACTCATGACAAGCTCGACATGACGAAGGTGGCTTCCCTCGTGCTGGATGGCAAGTAGGCAGCCCGTCAGAGGATTTCCCACAGCTGGAAATGGAGACTGGTTCCTGAATCGGATCATCACCATGGTTGAGTCACGCTTCCATTTGTACGAGCGCGAGACCAAGCACCAATCCCTTCAGTGGAAGCACAAGATTTCTCCTTCCCCCCCCCCCCNCACAAGATTTCCCCTTCCCCCCCCCCCCCCCCGCAAGTTTCGAAAGAAGTCGGTTTTCAACGTGATGTACGCAATTTTCTTTGATAGCGAAGGCGTGATTCTAGCTCATCCCATGCTACAAGGTACGACTACGACCGAACAGACTTGGCCCCCACTGACTTTGCACTGTTCCCCACAGTGAAGGATCACCGTGCTCTGCGGATCGTCAATCTTCCGGTTACTCGGCGCAGGACAATGGGTCGCTGAGGTCTTCAGGAAGTGGGTGAAGCGACGAAACTCCTTCATTGAAAGAAAGTGATCATAATTCGTTCTGCTATGTAGGGTTTGGCTTCATAAAAAAAGCCACTTGTTTTTGACCGCACCTCATGCACCAGGTCAAGAAACCTACTCGACCATTCATACTAAATGATGGTTGACTGACCTCATTAACATCCACAAACATACGAGAACGCAACCCTCCTTCAACCAAACCCATGGTCAAAAAGGCATAGACTCGAAAGCCACGCGCGTTAGGCTAAATTTGCAGAGACCTAAGGCAAAGTGGCCTAAAACTCACTGAATGGGAATGGGGTAACTAAAATGCACGAATCTGGGATTCTTCAGCAGGAACGTGCGTCCTCAAGACAGTAATGTCTTCGTAAATGCCAGTGAGGATGGCTCTTGGAGGTTGGAATATTCTGTTTGCCATTATTGAATGCTCCACTCGCGGCCACGTCTTCGCGTCCGACAGGAATCCGCTAGTAAATTGTCTAGACCGTCAATAGCTCACTTCCTTAGCTGTACAGTAGCCCTCTCTGTACACCCCTTTTTGGTCTTTTGAAAACAATCTTATGCTTACCTTGCTATCTAGTCTTCCGACATGTAATGAAAACTCCTCATTCCTTCCGTATCAAACGACTAATTGGTACTCATGGTCCAATACCCGTCTGCTAAGCCTACGACCTGAAAAGGCGTAAGCCCGTAAGGCTACGATAGCAGAGTTCTGGGTCAGATAGGCCGTTAAGTCACTTCATGCATAAGAGTTTAATTCGATTGAAAAATTATGTAACTCGAATAAATATAGAGTACTGTGTGATTCATAGAGATATCTATTATTTGCATAAGTTATGTACTACCAATTGATAAAATCACCGTATCAGGCTCTCGCTATCGGCGCGAAGCTTATTCAAATATAGGCAGAAATAGATTAGGTTGAAAATGGACTCCAAACATCCGCCACGTTGGATTAAAGCTGACAACAGTGAGGACTAAACAAGTATTAACTTTCAGTCTGGTAGTGCAACAGGTTCCAAGCGAGGCTACAATAGAAAGACCTCGGCTTAACCTCGCCGCGTCAACCAGCGTACTAGTGTGCATCCCTTTTCCTTTCGCATAACCTATGGCCTAGGAAAGTTTAGGCTAGTAGCCTAAGCGCATCAGGCAGGAAAACTGTAAGTGAGGTGGACACTCAAAATTTAACGAGAGTTAGGTCAAAGTTCACGAACGCCACCACCGAGCTTCAACCTACTTTAAGTGTCCCACACCAGTTACGTAGGCTTACCCAGATGGGGATGATGCGTGGGTCCGCGGTAGCAAATTTCTCACCGTCCACGAACATGTTTACTAATTCTCCCGTCTCGGTATCGATGATATCGTTTGCTATGATCCCGTGGGTCTCGGCGTAGAGACCCGTGGCGATGGCTTGATGATTCACGAAGGTGATGGACGGGAAGATCGGCTTCATCTTCGGTACGTAGACTCCATTCTCTCTCAGCCTGTCCAAATTAGGCGTACCCGCGAGGGAAAGATAATCGTGTCGGAATCCGTCGCACGATATCATCATGACTCGATCTTGCGCTCCGACCCGCCGCCCCACCGCCAGCGATACAGAGAGAATATGAGGCGCCTAAGCCTACTCCAATCTACCACCGCCTTGGTTGCCATCTGTCGAGGGATGATGGGAAAACCGAAAGGGGACAACGTTCGAGTTGCCTGGAGCTGAATACCCTGGGCTTGGCGATAGAAACTCGGGTGAGGGCGCCTGCTATCTCTCCTCTTACTATGGTGGTGACAGAAAACCAATCTCTTTTACGAGGAAATCTCGAACTTGTGAAATTTCAGAGACCCAGCGACGACACTGACCCGAAACCGTGGCCAGTCGAGGTGGTTGTCTTCAGAAATTTCTTCGAGTTTTCCAGCGTTCCGTTATTTGGACGAGCTTGGATTCCCAAGAGGTGACAGAGCAAAGGATACACATCAAGATTGTTGAAAACGGCATCTTTGGGGGAGACGTACCCCTTCTTGAATGCCGGGCCGTGGGCGATCAAGTAGGCCTGCATTTCGGGAAAGGAATTGGTGTATCCGTGGACCCCGACCATCTCGTTCCTCGGGTCTGGTCAAAAATAAAATACTCAATATGCGACCATAGAAAGAAAAGGGCAAAATGGTGTCAACGAGGGTAAAGAAACCTTTGGGGGTATTCAGCAACCAGGCATCATCACTGAAAGTATATCCTTTGCCCGCAACTAGGAACAATGGTGGGGAATGTGATGTGGGTCCGTAATGCCATTCTTTGGGGGTGTTTTCCGTTTTGTACACTGTGAATGGTTTCGTCATGGATGCATTGAAGAATCCCTGATAAACTTTTTCCTCTTTCCCTGCCATGTGGACGACAAAAACTGAACGTTCCCATCGTGAAAAGGAGGGAAGGAGTGCAACGACCTACCTTCCAGCGGATAGATGAGTGCTAGTGGAGAGTTGGTGGCATGCAAGTAATCACTGGGAGGGACGGGGATGGAGTTTAGGTTTATTGCCATGCTGCGATTCACTCCCAGCATCCCGTGGTCCGAAAGTAAGATGAGATTTGTCCTGTCTAACAGGCTCAGAGCCTCGAGCCGAGACACGAGATATCCAAACAATGCATCCACCTTCTTCACCATCGCCTTCACCTCCGGAGAATCCGGCCCGTTATCGTGCCCCGTTCTATCGGGTTCCTCCAAGTAGAAGACGACGAAATTGGCCGGTCGATCCGGGTCGGAGAACCAGGAAAGGGCGATGTCCACTCGCTCCTCCCACGGCACGCTCCCATTGTACAACGTGAGATGAGTGGGAAGTGCTTTATTTGGGCCCCAGTGAAAATTACTTCCGGCCCACATACTCACTCCCGAATACCTTCCTTCCCCTGCCTCTTCATTCGTCACCTATTTACATAAATCTGAGCTCCTGACATTGTAAGATTAACATACTTTTTTTTAGGAGGAGGGAGAAAGTAAAGGAGTACATAGGAATAAAAAGGCAATAGGGTCAGGCAATGCCATTGTCATTGTAATCTGGTGAAGAAGATAGTGGGATTGAATCTTGGATAAGTTACATACCCGACTGTCTTGCGTACAATGCCGCCCCTTCAAATAAATTTACAAGTTTCTCTTTCTCTCTCCGTGATGTGGAAGTGGCACTATTAATACCTCCATGAACTGGAGGTTTGAGTAGAATGGAACCACGAGGTGCGGTCAAAAACACGTGGCAACACTGCACGCTGAATTAGTGAATTCAAGAGAGGACCAACATTGAGAAGGAATTCGGTGGTGACAGATGCTCGGGCTGAGGAGAATCTGACAATGAAGCGATCGTCACACAACTGTGAAGAAGATAGTGAAAAAGCTATACATATCCCACGGTTCAGTGCTGACGATTACTCATGACAAGCTCGACATGACGAAGGTGGCTTCCCTCGTGCTGGATGACAAGTAGGCAGCCCGTCAGAGGATTTCCCACAGCTGGAAATGGAGACCAAGGGAGACTGGTTCCTGAATCAGATCGTCACCATGGTTGAGTCACGCTTCCATTTGTACGAGCGCGAGACGAAGCACCAATCCCTTCAGTGGAAGCACAACATTTCTCCTTCCCCCCCCCCGCAAGTTTCGAAAGAAGTCGGTTTTCAAAGTGATGTACCCAATTTTCTTTGATAGCGAAGGCGTGATTCTAGCTCATCCCATGCTACAAGGTACGACTACGACCGAACAAACTTGGCCCCCACTGACTTTGCACTGTTCCCCACAATGAAGGATCACCGTGCTCTGCGGATCGTCAATCTTCCGGTTACTCAGCGCAGGACAACGGGTCGCTGAGGTCTCCAGGAAGTGGGTGAAGCGACGAAACTCCTTCATCGAAAGGAAACGATCATAATTCGTTCTGCTATGTAGGGTTTGGCTTCATAAAAAAAAGCCGCTTGTTTTTGACCGCACCTCATGCATCAAGTCAAGAAACCTACTCGACCATTCATACTAAATGGTTGACTGAGCTCATTCGCATCCACAAACATACGAGAACGCAGCCCTCCTTCAACCAAACCCATGGTAAAAAAAAAAGGCACAGACTCGAGAGCCACGCGCGTTAGGCTAAATTTGCAGAGACCTGGGGCAAGGTGGCCTAAAACTCACTGAATGGGAATGGGTTTAACTAACATGCACGAATCCGGGATTCTTTACTGTTTTGAGAACGCACGTTCCTGATAATGTCTTCATAAATGCCAGTAAGGACGGCTCTTGGAGGTTGGAATATTCTGTTTGAATATTCTAACCTTTTTAGAAAACAATTACCCTGAAGCTTACCTTGCTATCTAGAGTCTTCCGACATGTAATGAAAACTCCTTAGTCCATCCGTATCCAACGACTAATTGATACTCATCATCCTATACCCGCCCGCTAAGCCTATGGCCTGGAAAGGCGTAGGCCAGTAAGCCTTTCGCGTAGGCTACGATAGCAGAGTTCCGGGTCAGATAGGCCGTCAAGTCATTTCATGCATACGAGTTTAACTCGATTGAAAAATTATGTAACTATTAATAGAATAAATATAGGGTATTGTGTGATTCATAGAGATATCTATTATTTGCATAAGTTGTGTACCACCAATTGATAATAAAAATCACCGTATCAGGCTCTCGCTATCGGCGCGAAGCTTATTCAAATATAGGCAGAAATCGATTGGGGGTGAAAGTGGACTCCAAACATCCGTCACGATGGATTAAAGCTAACAGTGAGGACTAAACAAGTATTACCATTCAGTCTGGAAGTGCAACAGGTTCCTAGCGAGGCTACAATGGAAAGACCTCGGCTTAACCTTGCCGCGTCAACCAGCGTACTAGTGCGCATCCCTTTTCCTTTCGCATAGCCTATGGCCTAGGAAGGTTTAGGCTAGTAGCCTAAGCGCATCAGGCGGAGGTAGTGAAACTGTAGATGAGGTGGACACTCAAAATTTAAACGAGAGTTAGGTCAAAGTTCATGAACAACACCACCGAGCTTCAACCTACTAAAAGTGTCCCACACCAGTTACGTAGACTTACCCAGATGGGGATGATGCGTGGGTCCGCGGTAGCAAATTTCTCACCGTCCACGAACATGTTTACCAGTTCTCCCGTCTCGGTATCGATGATATCGTTTGCTATGATTCCGTGGGTCTCGGCGTGGAGACCCGTGGCGATGGCTTGATGATTCACGAAGGTGATGGATGGGAAGATCGGCTTCATCTTCGGTACGTAGACTCCATTCTCTCTCAGCCTGTCCAAATTAGGCGTATCCGCGAGGGAAAGGTAATCGTGTCGGAATCCGTCGCACGATATCATCATGACTCGATCTTGCGCTCCGACCCGCCGCCCCACCGCCAGCGATACAAACAGAGAGAATATGAGGCGCCTAAGCCTACTCCAATCTACCACCGCCTTGGTTGCCATCTGTCGAGGGATGATGGGAAAACCGAAAGGGGACAACGTTCGAGTTGCCTGGAGCTGAATACCCTGGGCTTGGCGATAGAAACTCGGGTGAGGGCGCCTGCTATCTCTCCTCTTATCGGTATTTAAGTGAAAGTCATCACTCCAGTGAGAACAATAAAAGCGCCGAACACTTCTTTGTGTTGACAGTTTTTAAGGGCTCCGTGACGTTAAGAGATATAGATGAGTAAAGCGTCCTCGGAAAGTGGAAGTAAGGAAATTTCCAGACGGAAAATTAACGGTACCTGCTCCGTTCGTCACGTTTCATTCACTAATACCATACTCGTAACTTATTGGAATTTCCAGCGAAAATATGGAGAAGCGCATTTCTTCCAGCTCAAGTCGGTAGTTCCTAATCCGGCTGGGTGTATGGGCAAGAGGACCTCAGGCTACAATATTCAAACGACAAGCATGGAGTTCAATGTCTAGTTTATAGTGTATATAAACATTCGAGAGACACACGCACGCAGTCCCCGGAATTCCACCGGAAGGGCCTCTGCAGAACTGAATCTACCGCTAATCACATTGCGACGAGTGCTTCACAGACGAATGAAACTAACCGGTTCAACTCTTGCACGAGACTAAACCCAACGATGAACCACGTCGTGCGCATTTGCGGGGAATATGTCGCAGCACCTAGAAATTGACGAAGGTTTCCTCGAGCGGGTAGAGCTGTTATGAAAGAACGGACGAGAACAGGAAAGGAGGAAGACCGTCAGGAGGTATCGTAATATATATTAAGGAAAAAACAATTCCAACCTCAAAGCAGATTAATGAAGAGAGAAAAAGACAGCTTATTGACACAAGCAGAAGCTGATTTTTGTTTCTATACGTTTCCCTCCAGTTGGTTCAAAATATGCAGTCTCACGTGCATATCTCGAAATTGAATACGTTTCTACGAGAAACAAGAGAAGAGTATCTGGATTACAAATTGCTGTTGGTTGGGGATTTTAAAACCAGAGAAGGTTCGGTGGAAGCTAGTGACGGCCTATATGGGAAAGACAAAGGAAAATGAAAATTGAAGATCCTGTACGGGATGCAAGAGGCCTCTCGAAACTCTCTAAAGAAATGATATTTCATGGAAAAGGGGGAAAAAGATGGAATCGCCCACTGTACATGTGTGTAATCCCTAACGGAGCCAGCATAGTGGATTTATTGGTGGATGAGGAAGAAGCCCGCCTGTGCGTGGGAGAACACCTTGGCGCATTCCACCACTTCCCCCAATATACCTTGAGATCGAACGAGGAGAGAATGGAAACCAAGTTCAGTAGTATCTGCACATAGTTCTTTCCGCCTAGCTCTAGAAAAGTCATGCGAGTTTCGTGCGCTTAGGCTAACATGGTTAGGAACCAATATTCTCCTCTGGTGTTCTCCCGCCTAGCCTATGGCGTAGACAAGGCATAGACTTGTAGGCTAAGCGCGTCTGTGAAAGGTAGCCGAGCTCTCGGTCTGACAAGACATTTCTGAATTTCGATTAAATAAATTACATCTCAATGAGCATGGTCTTTTTAAATGCAGGTCCGTCGTTTGTTGTACATCCGCTGAGCCGCAAAAATTGCGACCGATCTTGTAAATGGCTGTTAATTAAAACTTGATCTGGAGAGACTGATTTATCATGTAAACATTTATCCCCTAGGCATATTATTTATCGAGGCAAATTTGTTTTCATGAGCTGCAAGAGTAGGAGCGATGGAGGTGAAAAATATATCTACGCTTTTAGCATTTATAATTTGTTTAACCTGCTTTCAAGACAGTCATCATTGTTATCTGCTCGAACTTTCTAGAATGTTTCATCTAGAGGGTGGCCCCACCCCAAAAAAGCCTATTACGATTATCTGCAAAATTGCTTAGAAATAATGACTGGACGATTGGCATGTCATGTAATCATTAATTAGACATTTTTGCAGAATTTACCAATTAGTAAGACTCGATCTCGTTTTTTTCCACATTTCCTTGAATCGTGTCGATGGGGATTACCTAGATCTCCTGGATGATGTTATTTTTCGGTTCCTGCAGTTTGTGAGTCACTGGCATAGACCTTGGACTTGAAATACCCCCAAAGCCGGAAATCAGGTGGCGTTAGGTTGGGCAGGCTGGCTGGCTGGCCATATTTTGTCGTGAAAGAAGCCTTTTTCCAGGAAACCATTGTGGCAAGGCAGCCAGTGTGAGGTCTGCAGCGTGTGGTGTTGCTCCATCTTGCTGAAAACACTCGGTATACGTGTTTATTCCTGGCGTCCGTGGAAGATCTGGGATAAACTTGTACCATGTAACGTTGATTGTTGACAGTCACAGCTTCACCATTTTGGAGCTTGAAAATTAGGTGCCAACAACGCCTGCGCGCCCTATAGAACATCAAACGGTGACCTTCCTCGTATTCCTTGGACTAACAACATATTGTCACGGTAAGAGAATAGCAAATATGCGACCCCTGACCTTCGTTTACAGTCTCCGCCACTAGGTGTCACTAGTAAGCCCCGGTGTTAGCCATTCATGATATGTAGTAGATTAAAACATATGCGCTGGTCCCGATCTAATAGTTACTTAGAGATATATTGTAAAAAGTAAGAAAGTATGGCATGCCTTCCAACCCAACATGCTGAGGAGTCACCAGCAAGAACGAACGGCCGTTCGCAAGCCGGTCCCAGGAAGGACTCCCGGGAAAGCGAGTCGGAAAATGGAACCCTCAGCGAGGCAGCAAAAGTCAGGCTCGACCTAAGCCCTGTGAAGTAAGGTTCCTCGCATCAAGTCAGGCTCGACCTAAGCCCTGAGCGGTGCCGACCCGTAATGGCCCGAAAGCAGGCTCGACCTAAGCCCTGCCGAGTACGGTCGAAACATTCTCTGCGACGGCCCAGCTAGACCGCAGCCCGGGAGAGAATAGCAGCCATCCTCCGTGGGACGTAACCTCGTATCCCCCCCTCTCTTCCGCAGTTCGTGTGGAGACCTTAGGGTCATCCACCACAATGGAGTGGGACCCTCCGAGAGGAAGAACCCGAGCGACGCCGGCCCCCGGACACCAGGATCCCGCAGCGCCTTCGGACCCAGAAGAAGAATTGGTTTTAATACTGGATGAGTAGAGAAAAAGAATAAAAACACCTGTTTTGCTGTCACCGTATCCACTTGTCACCTTATTTCCACCCGGACCCCACGACGGACTACGACACGAAAAAGTCGTACCGTAACAATATGTATGTCTTGCTTAGTGACATGACCGGATAACGGAAAATGAGCTTCATCCGGAAAAAAGATCCTTCCGAGCTCTAAGGAAACATTATCTCGTGCAGAATTCTTTGTATTGATGTTCGAGATAGCAAACGGGACTGTGAGAGCATGCAAGTCGATTTTTGGGGGGAACGGTTTATTCTCTCCGTTTATCAGTCAAATGTTTTCTGATGAGTTTGTTGTTTTGTGACGGCAATTATTGCCTCTTTTCTGGTTCTGCAATGTCCCTTCATCTCGGAAGTTCTTTACCGAGCGTGATACAGTTCAGGCTTGTATTGTCCAGGAAACTCAGCCTGAAACTGCTTACCTTTCTTCTACTCAATCATAAAAGTAGGGTCTACTCGGCGTGTACACATGGGAAGCTAATTAATTAATTAATTGATAAAATGAATTAATTAATAAGTTTCATGCTTTGACGGGTTGCAGTGCTACCTTTTTATTGTAAATATCATTTGTCAGGACACTGGCGACAGCGACACCGAGCGGGCTACTAGCAGGAATCCGTTGCTCACTCTTACGACCTAAATCTGCTTGGTCCTGGATACTCGACGAAACACTGAGCAATGGAATATACCGGTTGAGTAAACTCGGCACCCGCAGTGAGAAGGCTATATCAATGTGGCGTTTGCATCGCGGAAACACGTAAGGGGGTCGGGTGACAGGTTCCCTGATTCTTATCATTAGACATCTGCCTCCGGTCTTACATCCTATCTCCAGGAGAGGAGGGGGAAGGAAAAGGGTAGGTCCAACCGTCTGGCTGGAGGCGATGCATTCAGGGTATAGTCGAGTCACTGGGATTCGGCGAGTTTGAAACGTCAACCTATGCGAGGCCATAAAATGTTAGCTAGTTGGCAGAACTCTTCCCCTAATCTCCAGCTTTGAAAAATAGGGTTGCCACAGGCAGTTTTTATTCCCAAGAACAGCAGGAATGCTAAATATAAAACTTCATGCCATTCAGTCATCCCCTGATGGTAACTCTGAAGAAGATTCACCTGGTAGAATAACGAGGATATCTGTTTGCCCGTCGGCATATTTGTCGAATTCCATGTACTGCTTCTCTATGTCTTGTACTCGTATGTGTCGGACATAACTATTCCAGTTTATTTTTGGCATGATTCGCGCGCAGGCTTCTATGAACTCAACTCCTTCACCTGGTTACTCTCAAAGCCATTGCGACAACTGACGTAGTTTTCCATTTGTTGCCAGACAAGTTCAATAGAGTTGGAGCAGGCCTGTGAGAGTAATATTTTTAAAGAAGCACAAGTAAGTGGAGTGAAAGGTTGTGGCTTGAGAGAGTGACAGGATGAGAAGTGGAGATATAGGTGAGAGTCAGTAGTTTTAGAGAAGAGGTCGGTCAAAAGCTTCCCAATAGAATTGAATTACAATCAAGGAAATTCACTGAAGTTTCAAAGTATGTGTGGGTAAATTTGATCGTAGGATGTATCGAATTAAGGAACTTCATGAAGACAAAGATGTTTTCAAAATAAAGGGCTATAGGACGCATTTAGTCTAGGCTTCCTTTTCAAATTTTCCTATAAAAAGACAAACATAATCCACATTTGGATCCCATAGCCTTTCCGTGAATTTGAGGATTAGGGACCGGGAAGTTATCAGGAATAAGCCCCCCCTCCCCAAAAAAAAAAAACTACGTTTGGGGACATCGTATATAACCAGGGAGCGGAAAAATCGCCCTCTAGTTGTGTATGGTTTTACAGAGCGACGGCCTTCCCGTTATACGAGGTAATTGGCTTTATTCATCTCGAGTGAATCTCTTAATCTCTATATGCAACGCCTTTCATCCGGGGCTCTTTTGGCTCTATCCATTTTTGACATAATCAGTGATCATTTGCTTCGTAAAAGAACTTGCAATAGAGAAGTGGAAGTCCTCTAATTTCCCTACTGCTTCGAACAAGTCGACTGGGGCCTCCCCTCGCGAGAGGAGGAATTTTCTCACAATCGCCAGTGCATCAT
Source organism: Darwinula stevensoni (assembly GCA_905338385.1). NCBI lineage: Eukaryota > Metazoa > Arthropoda > Ostracoda > Podocopida > Darwinulidae > Darwinula > Darwinula stevensoni. Next base: position 74,515 of record CAJPEV010000436.1, read on the forward strand.
TGGCATCGCTCGAAGACGGCGGTAGAGCATTGTACGTTGCCTCCTGCTCTCGTGACTCTCGTCCCCGGGTTCGCTCTCTTGTGAGCGATCTTCGATATCGGCAATGATGGGTGCCTCCGTGACTGGCTCAGTGGCCGTGAGGTCATCGTCACCAAGAACTAAGTCGTTGAGCACGTCACAGTTCATGATACGAGCCACAACACTCCAAGAATGCGGATCACATGAGATTCCCATCTCCTCGACTTTCACATGATCACTTCCGTGCACAAATCTTGCATTTCTGAAGCAGTTTGCAACAGTGGACGATCATACGTCTTTCCATGCCAAAAACATGTGAATTGCATGGAGTAGAGTCGCACACCCTTCTTTCTTATGATCAATGGCGGAAATGATGCCTTGGATGAATCGCTTCCCGTAGTGCACCTTGAGATTGCGAATAACTCCCATGTCCATAGGAAGTTTGGAGGGAGAAACATCAAATTCACCACTGTCTGACTTTGAACGTGTGGATGAGCAGGGCAGTTGACAATCACCAGAATTTTCCTTTTCAGTTTCGGCATCTTATCTTCCGATTGCATCAGCCACTCCTTGAAGATTGTTGACGTCATCCAAGCCTTCTTCGATGACTTGCCTAGCTGACAGGCCGTGCGATTCATGGACCTTTTTTCGAAGGTAGTCTTCCCGTTTGAGGACATGTTTCGAAACGGAATGAAAACGAAACGCGTACCTTTCTTTATAAAAACAGCTGAGGAGAAATTATTCAGAAGGATACCGATTAAAAGTCAGAGATACGTCAGTCTTATCTTGAACTTTTGACAAGGAAAAGAGAGCTACTCCTTGCACAATGCCACAACCGGATGACTGTCTTTCACAGCATGCCGTGCACGGGACTTTGGGACGGCCGAGTGGAAAGCCAGTCTCGTCGGGTCTAGGTCAGATTACGCAGAAAGCATGGTGTAGATATTTGAACAAAGGTGTTCAAAGGTGAACTATCGTCTCTGCGCAGGATCGGAAAGAAAGTCCCTAATTGCCCTTGGAACTTATCACAGTCACTATGTATCGCTGGTCCCGCCGATTCTCCTCTTCTGCGCTGAGCTGTGCGCCATGTCAATTCGCTCAAACGCCTAGGATAAGATCCATATTGAAACTTTTTCACCATATCCCTGGGTCCTTAGTCGGTCCAATTTTTTGCTCGGAGCCTGGCACATACCCAACTGACGTCCTTCAATCAATGAGGTGCCATATGCCCCTTTTGTAGTTGGCCGGAGGATGAATGGCATGTTTTTGATTGGTGTCTGATTGATTTTTCCTTAATTTATCAAAAAGTCTCGCTGCCCTCAACATTAGCATGTTTTAGCGATGTGAAGCTTTGGGCAGAAAATATGGATAGAGAGGAGGTGGTGGCATTAGAAAGGAAGGTATCGTAAATATTGCGGAGTTTACAGTAGTTGGTGAGTATAATCACTAAGTTATATGTTTCTATACCTGCGTATCATGTTGCCTTGCGTGTATGATGGTTTGCAGCCTTTGGCAGATGTAAAAAAGATTAAATAAATTGAATTGGTTCAAAGGTAATAGGCGCAACCAAAGCCTATTGATTGAATCGTCGCACATCCACAACCCAGCATGTCTATCGACGGCCGCAGGGAAAGTTTGCATGACATCGTGAGAAAACGTAGGCGGTTCAGTGACGGTTGGCAAACTCCTGATTCTTATCAGTAGAATGGAATCATAAAAAAAATCCGGAGGGAGACCTCTATCTCCAGGGGGGGAGGGGATGATGAGGCCCAACGGTCCAGCTGGAGGCAATGCATCCGGAGAATACATGGCTAAGTCTCGTGCTCATTCAATCCTTGTCCCCTTGTTGAATTTCGCACTCTGTTCAAATAATTTTTCCAAAGATCCACGAGCCATTCACTTCATATTTAATTTATCCTAACCTCTTCATTCATGAAGTGGCCATAACCAATCTCCTACGAGTTTCACACCTGGCAAGGTAACGAAGGGATGAAATGAGCAATTCCTCTGGTTGGGTCTATCAGTACCGTTTTCTTATTTGTTACCTTTGGAGCCACCTTCTCTAAGAGTCTCTGGAAGGTCGCTTCGTTCATTCGAAGAAAGCCAGTGACGCAATTGGGAACACTCTTTTAGGTTTACTTCTCACTCTTCCTGATAATGTATCATACCCCAGTGAGGGGAGTAGCGACACTGGCGTTGAACGGCAACTGAGATGGACGCATACCAGACGCTTGGCGTTCACCTTTTCAACTCATGTCATGAGAGGAGTGGGGCTCCATCTTGCCTCGAGGTTGCCTTTTCATTGGTTCTTGCTAGCGAGTACTCGCCTGAAGTTTGAAATCTTTCAAACTGGTAGCGAGTGGCCCTAGCGAGTACTCGCCTAGTGTAACAGGGCCTTAAGGAATCCCAATCTTTGTCACTTCTGTCGTCCCATATCAAGCCTAGACATGCATGGACGAAGAAGCGGAACCGGAGGTATCGCTTGCGAGCGCGGTTCCACCTGATTCTCAGGAGCCTGGAGTTATAATATAAGCCTGTGCGGTCTCGAAAGATTAGGTCTCCATCCATCAAAATAATCAAATCTCAGTCATGTGGAGGAGGAAGAGGAGCAAATGTTTGCTTTGAGCATCGTACCATCTCTAAAACGATTGCCACCGACATGTTTGATAACAGCTGGATCGCTCTGTCGCCACTCTCCTTCCGTCACCTCCTCTTTCCGTCTTGGCCTATTTTCTTTCATTTAAATGTCAGCATAGGAAAACAGAGGTCCACAAACCCAGGCCTGAGCGGATACACCATAATAGGTGAGGAACATGCATTGTACATCTTGTGAACACCATGTATGCTCTGATTTCATGTGTACACCTATTATGTGGGTAACTGAGAAACATGAAAAAGCAAGGAATGCTCATGAATTGATATGTTCATATTAATACTATGGTTCTATAGAAATGTAGGATATCATCTAGCCTGCTACCAGCTGGATCCAGCCATTGATTAACTTCAATCAAGGGTGCATGTCAGCATGATGAAAAAATGTCCATTATAATAGTTTCCCATTGCCCAACTTAGCAATGAGAAGATGCTAAGAGCTGTATAGTAAAAAAAAAATAAAATGGGTGGGGGGGGGAAATTGAGTTCTAGAAAAAAATTAACTTATGACTAAAAGGAGAGGCCTTTATGGCAACCAATTTCAGTTATCTCCATAGCTCATTTTCCTATTGAAAGCACAGTAGAGGATTGTCATAGTATGTATTTGTTATACATACCTTCTGAAACCCCTTTGGCAAAACTGATTGTCTCTGCACCATCTCTTATTGAAAGGCCCATAGATGGTTAATCTTCATGAGTCATGCATGCATTTAAAAAAATGATTTGTTATTGTTGGTATCTGTCAGCAATTCTAAAATGGCTTTGTTTTCTTGACCACATAGATGTACACTTTAGATGTTGGGTGATGAAAGTTTCGCATTACTAATGTCTGTAAAACATCTTAAATTATCATTGGCCGGCCTCCTTGGTGGTGCCATTGGTTCTTTAAAACATTCCACAATATAAAAATTTGTGACCAAAAATCAGTCTTGGTTTGTGAGACAGTGAAAGGTTGAAATGTGAAGCTCATACTTTTTTCAGAGAACTCCAGCAATGCAACTAATACATACATAATTTCTTACCATGGTCCTCCAGTAATTCCTTCACCTTCCTCAAACACCAAAATATGCATGAAATGAGTGATAAACTAGCAGTATTATATATTGTGATGTATCAATTTTATTTTTCGGTTAAGAAAAGTCTCTCATGGAAGAAAAATGCTCATTCTGCAGGCAACCTTTGCCCTGCATGTAGGACAACCAGCATTGTTTCTTTGTAGCTGCCTGTCACATGCAACCATGTGGCGGCAAGGTAGGTAAGCCACCTCAATCTTCTTGACCCAGCAAACTGTACATCGCAGTTGTTGTGGAATATCTGTGAAATAGACACGGAACTCATGAGAAATCCATGGTTTCCATATGGTTGTCATGTTTCAGGCTAAGTACCACTAGAACATCATCAAAACTAAAGAAATTCATACTTTCAATAACTCATTTGTTATACCGAGGTGAGCAGCATAAAAAGCTGAAACAGAAATCAACAATTCTGGCTTATTAGGCTCAGACCTACTTTGAGCTTGAACTGAGGAAACTTGAGATTTGCCTACCTTATGTATCAGAATCTTCAGATTTTGGCAGTAGCAGGGCTGAGGACAGCTGGAGCCCCAGTGGCAGTTGAAGGTCCAGGAATTGAAGCTGCATTGACTGCTGATGGTCTAGGAATTTAACCTGCTTCTACCTTACCTTGGACTCTCTTAGTTCTGTTTATTATAAGCTTCAGAATTCGTACCTGTAAATCTTGAAGTTCCTAATAATTTTGCTCTCAAATAAACTGTGTAAGTCTGCGATTCTCCCTCCCCCGACTTACTTCTTGAATACCTGGTCTGGTTTCTCAAGGGTCTTTTTACTTTTCCATGGACACCTCCGCCAGGTCCGATCATCTTTCTGATGACATCCAAAATTTAGCTACCAGAGCTTTCAGGGTCTAGAAGAAAAAATTTCATGATCACGTTCCGTCCAGTTCCATCTGAGCCCTATGTGTTCTGGTTTCTGTTCCGTTCCAAAATAATTAGTTTCCTTACGTTCCGTTCCAGTGAGGCTTGAGGGGTTCGTGCCGCTCCGGCTTTGCTTGTTCTGTCACTATGTTATATATGAAAAGAAAGAGGCTGAAAAGTTCTGTTAAATTTTGTACATCTGCCGTGTATAGCACTTAGGTAAAAGTTTTCCCGCTCGATGACCACATCCATCATTGCGTATTTCTCCAGTTCATATAAGGGGCGCAACGCGAACGACGCGGTCCCTCGCATAAAGGTGTACCCCGATGCCTGTTTAAGCAAATCCACGGCATACGAATGGTTTGAGTATTTTTCACGCGGAGATCGAAATCTTCAAGATGAACTCCGTTTTGGACGCCCATCCGTCTTCGATGACGATCCCCACCAAACCACGTCTGAATCGGCGAGCAAACTCGGCTGCGACCGTACAACCGTGTCCAATCACCTTCACACCATGAGAAAGGTGGGCAAACTGGACAAATGGGCCCCTCACAAGTTGTCCGAAACCGAGAAGGTTCAATGAGCGTCCATTTGCGCATCTTTGCTGTCGCGTCACAAGGAAGACCAGATGTCTGGCCGGATCAACACGTCAGATGAGAAGTGGGTTCTGTGGAACAACCAACGAAGATGATGCTCTTGGCTGGATGTTTTTATTGAATCTTGGTTAAAATATACACACCATTGAAAAATACCACACAGAAGATAGCTATCGCTCATGACAATTTCCAAGCAAGTGGTAGGGTGAAGACCAGGATTTCTCTTGCATGTTTTGCAGAAATAAATAGAAAGACGCCTGGAGAAAGGAAAAGGACTATCACTACATACAGCACAATCTCGAGCTTGCTTTTTGTCTAGGACACCCAGGAAATACTGCTTTTTGTTCAACCGTTCTTGTTTGTCCATTGAAGACGTTCTTCCCCTCTTCTCTTCGGTGTTCCGCACATCGCCGACAAGCTGCTGGTTAAGTCCCTTTCGGTACTTGATGTGGCTGAGTACTGGCTCATTTCTGGACTGCCTGATGTAAATAGCTTCGTTTTGGACTGTCACAACTGCCAGAAAAACAATTTTCTCCACCACTTCAATGTTTACCGAGCAAATGTATAACTAGAGTAGTAATGATCTGCTCTTTCAACCGCTCCCATTTTCTTGGTATAATCTATGATAACTTTTGGCTTTTGAAAGTCTCTCTTCTCCCTTCCTTTTCTCTTTTGGTGATCACTCTCAGTTGTTGCATCGTGGTAGGTGCTTAGCATCAACACCTGTCTCTTATCCTGCCAACCCAAACCATAACCTTGTTGCCCAGGGTAAACGCAGCAACCTCGTGCGTCTTCAACTTAATTTTCCGCACCTTAGGAGGCATGCTCTTTCTGTTGCTCATTACAGTTCCAGTAATGTGAATGTTCTTCTTGTAAAGCTCCATGACCAAATCACACCCAGTATAGAATCTGTCAGTGTATAAATGATAACCTCTTCCATTTACTCGCTAGTTTCTCACAGAGATGGAGAACGATTCTAGCCGTAAATGTCAAGTCAGGCCTGATCAGCTCCTCTGTTGTATGACTTCCATAATAGGGCTCGAAAGAACACAAATATCCCGTCTCACAGTCTGCTAGTGCATAAACACGCATTCCGCATTTCGTGGGTTTCTGTGGATTATAAGTTTTGAAAGCAACACGGCCCTTGAAACCAATGGTGCATTCGTCAATTGCTATGTATTTGCCAGGAAGGAAATGCTTCAAAAATGCATTATTCAAGTATGAGACCACATTCTCGAGTTTTTGTCCTCGGTGGCTGGTTGTTTGTCCGGTTGATGGAGGGTTTACATGAAGCATCCAAAAGACCTAAAGATACCTTGTTTTTGTGAAGACGGAGCTGAAGAAGGAGCTTACAATCCAGCCAATCCTTGGAGAAATAGTCTTCCATCTCTGGCCTTGGATTCAATCCCATATTCAAAAGCACTCCAAGAAAATCTTTCATTTCGGTTAGTGTCACGTCTTACCATTTTTTCCACATAGAATTCTGTCTGAGCGGCACTTCAGCCAGCTTTTCCGGCAGCAAAACGATTCGCCTCTGACACAATAGCCTGGAGGAGTTCATCAGTGAAAAATAGCTGAAAACTCTCCAATACACTTAGTGGTACCGCTTTTCCTTCTTGAAAATTAGATTTTGTCACAGTGAACGAAAATTGTTCTCTGCAGTGCTCATTTTCGTCTAACCAGCCTGTCACACCATGTGATGTACAGGGTGTTTCGGGGCCTCCTACGAGTGAGTCATCGTTTACTACAGGCATAATATACAGGGTCGCCCATAAGTCTCTTTACCATTTAAAAATCGAATAATTTTTTTGCTTGTTAATTTTTAAAATTAATTTTAAAATAATATACAGTATAGAGAATGGGAATTTTTTTAAAACTATGTATGAAAAATTATGTCACGTAAATGACTCCCATTTTCCGCTTCGCAAGCAGGGGCTCTTTCTTCGGCATTTTCTATGACGGCTCTTAACATGTCTGGCTCCAGCGCTTGAATTTCTTCCCGAATGTGGTCCTTAAGCTGCTGGATGGTCCCGATCCTTCAGGTAGCCCAAAAGAAAATAGTCTGGTGCTGTCAAATCGGGCGAACGTGGAGGCCAATCGAAATCTGAATTTCGCGAAATTATTCGCTCTTCGAAAATCTGCCTTAGCAGCTGCATTGTGGCTCTGGCCGTATGGGCAGATGCCCCATCTTGCTGCCACCATGTCTCAGGCAGGTCCTCCACTGCAGGACGCACAAAATTTTCCAGCATTGCTCGATATCGGTCGCCGGTCACCGTAACTGTATTGCCACCTTCATCCTCAAAAAAGTAAGGCCCGATTACCCTTTCGGATGTTACACCGCACCAAACCGTGACCTTGAGGGGGTGCAATTCATGTTGATGGATGACCCTCGGATTCTCGGTGCCCAAAAACCTGGTATTCTGCTTATTCACAGAGCCATTCAGGTAAAATGGGCTTCATCTCCCATGATCAGATTGTGAATAAAGTTGTTGTCTTCTCTAGCCATCTCTTGAATCCGGATTGCACAATTTAGCCGTTGCTGACAATCTATCGACTTTAATTCATGCACCAATTGCACCTTGTATGGGTACAAGTGTAAATGTGTTTACATGCGCTGCAACGAAGTCCGTGAGATTCCAAGCTCGCGAGAACGTCTTCGAGTGGACGTTCCTGGTTCTTACTGAATGCTCTGCTGCACACATTCAATATTTTCATGCGTACGTACTGAACGTGATCTCCCGGCTCGTGGAAAATCACTAATGGTTCAACGTTTCCAGCAACAGGGGTCTAAGTTACGTATTGCTGGTTTCGTGGGTGGATTCCTGACGTGGAAATAGCGCATGTGTGCTCTCTGTGTTAGAACAATGGAGCGCTGATTTTCGAAATAAAATTCAATGATTTTTACGCGTTGCTCCGTCGTGAATTTTTCCATAATAAATTTCCAGGGAACAAATTTTCAAAATCTGAAACAAAAATGCGATACAGGAGCACCCGAATGAAGTTGTGCCAGTCAACGAGGGTCTCCTCACGTTCAGAGGACAGCATGAAGGCCAGCCATTCCTGTGACTGTCGGATCGTCTGGTCACGTGCCCAGCAATACACAATGGACAGAACTGTCCTAATGCTGAGCTTGGAGCACGGAAGATCTTTTATATCCTTAAAAGAGAAAATGTGCCTCCATTTCGACCTGCTGCTAGATCCCCGAAGACATTAGGGTAATTCATGGAGCAAGAGAGTTGTAGATATGATGGCTTTAGACTTTCAACTCTTTCCAATTGTGAATGATGAGGGTTTCATCCACCTGTTTCACACAGCCCTTCCCAAGCTTCCATCTCAAACATACCTCAGTGAGAATCTCATTCCCCAAATGTATGAAAAAAATTGAAATCAACTGTACTAGCATCAGTTCCAATTTATGGAAGTCATACTGCCCAAAACATCAAGAAAAAATTGGAAGGGCTGTGGGCATAGTGGAACTTCAAAGGCTACCAAATTCAATGTCTGGTAAGCTCTAAATCATTCCACTCTTTCAAATTCTGAGTTTCTGTATCTTAATGTCTTAGCTTAGGTCTAACTCATGCCAATGGCATTTCAGGTCCAAGACAATGGGGCAAACATGAAGAAGACCACAGACCTGATGGAGTGTACTGCACTTCCATGTGCTGCACACACTATGCAACTTGTGGCTAATGATGCTGTGTTGTCCCAGAGAGCTGTTAGTGATTTGCTGGTTCTAGGCAGAAGAATCGTTGGGCGGTTCAAACATTCAGCCAGTGCCCATGACTGTCTTAAACAGCTCCAGAAGAACTTCAACTTGCCCTAGCATGTACTGATGCAAGATGAACCAACAAGGTGGTATAGTAGTTTGCACATGCTGGAATGCCTATGCAAGCAATGAAGTTCTGTTAATGAGTTCCTTCAGAAGATAAAGGTGTCCCATTATTACAAACAAACCAGTGGAACTTGATGAAATCTGTCATTGCCCTCCTGAAGCCATTAGAAGAATTCACCAAGAAGGTACTTTTATTCATGTTTTCTTGACATTTCCTCTGCAATGCTCCTTCATTATATAATCCCATATGGATGGACAAATTATGTATCCACACATTAGAATTTTCAATGGGACTACATCACAAAAGGCTACTTACAGAGGAGAGACCTTGAATTATTTGCATTAAGGATTCAACTGAAGCTTATCCTGAATGGTTGATTAGATTTTTTCACAAATTAAAATATTATATTGATTAATCTTTCATAATTTAATTGTTAGCAGGTCTGTGAAAGCAATGTCACAGCTTCCCTTATTGGCCCACTTGTGCAAGGAATTGAAAAGGTTCTGGAAGGAACATCAAGTCCTGGAGCATGAACTATGAAAGAACAGATATTGAGTCAAATAAGAAGTCAGTTCTCTCTAACCATACAAAGCAAACAAGTATTACTTGCTACACTTATGGATCCTCATTTCAAGGATACAGCTTTCCCAGATGGGTCATCCAAACGCAGGGCAACACAGGTATTAGGAGCAAAGAGAGCTTCTTTCTCTACAGGGTGGGCCAGAAGTTTTGACTCACTCTTAAAAATGTTTCAACTTTGGAATGATTGCATGTACTTTCACCAAATAACTTGTGGGTAGCCATAACCATCTGCAACACTGGCCATGCATAAAGTAACATGGGGGTGTATGTCTTAACTCTTGAAAAAAAAGTTAGATGTGATTTTTTTACCATAATAGACAATGTTAGAGATACTAACAAGAATGCAACAGGAAATTAAAGAGCAGTGCCTACATGGAAGGCAATCAACAGAGACAGTGTGGGAATTTGGCCAACCTAAGCATTTTCTGTCCAAGTGAATACAACACTTTGAACCTTTAGTTGATATCACTTGTTCCTCAATCATGTATCCAGAAGGACCTGCCATGCAGACCTTATCATTCCTGTCTCATTCACACACTCCAAAAAGACTCCAGATGTGACAAAATGAAAGTCCTGCTTTTCCAGATTTGCTTATAATGGTGAGATTAGTACCAGTTAAGAGCTGCTTGTTTCCTCTGCCAACATTGCATAACATGGTAAGGTGAATAAAACCTTAAAATTCCAGAAGAGAGGGAAAGATCAGAAAAAAACTACAAATGATATGATCAAAGCTAGAAAGAAATAAGCAAGATATTAAAAAAGCTTCCTGGAAAAAAAAAGTAATGCAGAATGAAGAACACCAGTCTGGCCCTGGCAAGAAAAGCCAAAAAGTCATCCCTTTTTAAGACAGGCATGTGATACCTACATCTTGTTGCAACTGTTCACACTTTCAATATTAATGACTTCTTTCTTATTTTCTAATTATAACTTGCCCGGTGACACAGATGAGGATGCAGTGCACCATGAGAAAAGAAAGATGGATAAAGAGACTGAGCAGATGTCGAATGACCTCACATCCCAGATACATGAAGCAAAGAATGAGATAAAACAGCTCAAATATGATCTGGAAGAGAATGACAGACAGAGGATTTTGAATCAACATTTGCAAGAAGTTCCCCATAGATTTTCTACAGCTGAGGCTGAATTGATTTGGTAATGAAAGCACGTTTTCACTCCTAATATTCAGCATTATCCAGCAAGTGTAGGCTTTGTACCAAATGTGCAGGTAATGCCTCATGGAAGCATCAATGAAGTTCCTGTAAAAAAAAAAAGGCCAATTCATTAGCAGAACAGCATGAATGTTTACAAATTACATAACCCATACTTGAATGTTCCATTTACAAAACTTAACATCATTTCCTCAATTTAATTTATCCCACCATAAAATGTTGCTTGGTGCAGGTTAGACATGTAAAAATGGGTGAGGGTGTTCAATTCCCAGAGGACACTTTTAATAGCATCAGAAGTTGCAGGAAGGGCACCATTGTTTTCAGGACCTTGCTTTGCTAATACGGAGGTCAGATGTGCTGGCAAACTGCTCGGTGTCAGGAAAGAAGTGTCTTGGCAAAGGGGTTCCTGCTAAGAAGGCATTAATACCTGAAATATTGCAGGCTTTGAAAATTGACCATTTTCATCTTTTTGTGAATCTTTTTGAGTGAACAAACATTCACTCATAACTTATAAGCCAAGTTTGCATATGAAGTAGAAGTGCATCACCCTTTTCCCTCATAATGTGACTTAAGGTTTTTTTTCATTTGAAGCATACTAATTTATGGTAAATGATATGGGTACTGATATTCATGTAGACATGACATGAACTTAGAGATGCCTATGAAGAAGATGGAATTGGGCAGTGGGAAAGGAAAAAGGAAGGAAAAGGGAAGGAAAAATGCATAAAGTTGGACAGATACTTTCAGAGAAGCAGAATGACATATTTTGCCACAAGGAGGGGGCTGGGGGAGCTATCAGCAATTTAAGAGGCATCTATCAAGACAAGAGACATCAATCCATCATTTCCTGTATCCTAGTTTTGCAGTATTTGTAATAGAAGTGATTTTTCTTACTGGTGTTTTGAATGGATTGAAGACAAGCACCACTATGGTTTCCACTGGTTTATAACTGAAACCCAACTGGCTTGAAGCCTGAAGCCAGACTGATTCCAGTCCAATTTTCCTTTGGGTTCCAGCATGGAACCAGCTGCTTGACCAGTCTGGATTCAACAGAATTCAGCAGGAAATTTTGGCTGGGCTGGGCTGGGCTTACAAAATCAGAAGCATCAAAGGCTCCAGATGAGAATGGTGATGGCTTGTATGGGCTTACAGTAATATCAACAGATTAACTTTTTGAACCATTGATGGAGATTAAAGTGTAATGTTCAGAGATGTGACTGAAATAGGATGTCCTAATTGGGTGCCATCTGGGATTTGGGTTATCTATCCCTCTTGGCAAATGTTGTGAAGCAGATGGTGCACTTAGGTGTTTATGTAACGCAGGCGTGGTTGCCTGTTTCTGCAGACAACCACCTGCACTGGGTCCGTTTCAAGCGTTTGAAATGAGAGAACAAGAAAAAGATGGGAAAATAAAGTTCCTCTATTCCAATATCACAATTTTAGAACCTTTCAGGATGAGAGTGCTTCAGGTACTGCCTTCTAACATAGGATTCACTTAGGCCCTATCAGCAACAAGACGTGGCGCTCGGCCTTCAACCTAAAATTCACTTAGGCCCTAACAGCAACAGGACGTGGCGCTCGGCCATCTACAAAGAATTCAAACAGTTGCCCGGCGCTCGGCCAAAGCCGCGTAGGAGTTGTCGTTAAGCTCCTAGCCTAACCAAGGCACGGTTAGGTGGTCTAAAGTAGCCACAATTTCTGCGGTCTCATATGGAAACTTTATTGAACCCCAGAAACACAACACCTCAGTCACTCGGGTGTCAACAATGAGTGAACGATTTGCACCATCTTCCATGTACGGGGATAGTCCTTTGGTCACACCCATATCCCTGGATTTGAATGCTACAAACTTCAGTATGAAGTTCAAACCCCGAAGATCGGGTTTTGACATCAGAGACCATTGCAATATGGTCGCAGATGGTAATGGCCACCTTCTGGCACCTGAAGATCTCGCATTCGCTAAACAGTGTATAGCGGAAAGGGATGCCATACACAGGTCCCAAAACGCTAGGATACCAATAGTTAGTGATTCTCTGCGAGTGCTCCCAATGAGGGTCGAAGACAAACCTCAAGGTCCCAACGTTGATGAGAACGTGTTCATCGGGAAGATTCCAGTTTTTGTTGAGCAAAAGCTCACTGAGGCGGCTGTGGCCATAGTTGATAAGAATGCAGACTCGTCGGACAAACTTGATAAAGCCCTTGTACTAGCCGCAATGCTGCATTGCGACGCAGCGGCCACTAGAGAGGCAGTAAGACTCCTCTCAGAAGACACAGTCGGGCTCACTGATTACCAAGGTGCGCCCAGGACCCTTGATCACTACCGTCGTTCAACTTATCTTTACCGTCTTCAACTCTCCGTGTATAACAACGGGCGGAAACAATGGCGAGAAGTCACTGAAGTTAAGCACACGCATAAAGGGGACCTTGTCGCACGTGCAAAGTACCTGGCGCAACAAATGCTCAAAGCTAGGGATTGCGGTTACCGGGTTGCGAATTTTCTCGCCCATGGACAAAGCAACATTGTTTTTGCTGTAGCCGTATCGCGCGCTTTGATAGCTGCGCACTCACCGAACGGCAATTAGACAGAGGAATCAATTCACTCCTCAAGACTAGAGCTTTGAGAGCGAGCCTTGAGCTCTGGGCAAATAGAAGTGATGACACGGTAAGCACAGAAGGGGAAGGTCATCACAACACACCGCCGGCAGAGTTGGATCTTAGACGACAAGATACACCTTTTGATCGCGCGACTGTTCAGGCCACGAGCCTTTGCAATATACGGGAGTTTACTTCCGCCTGCTTGAGCAGTCGTGTGTGCATCTGGTGTATTGTCGACCACCTCTCACCCTGTGGTGCTGAACCCTATGAGCCCGATAACGATGAGCGTCGTTATGACATCGGCTACCTCGCATCCCTCCTTGACAAAGGCAAACAAAGGGAAGTGTTAGATGCTATGGCAGCAGCACACAACCGGGAAGAACATGCTAAAAATGGTAATATATACTTCACTGCTGGCCTGAACGAGCCAAATAGCGAGGTCGTGGCCCGGCTGATAACAGAGGCCTGGAGTGCGTCTGTCACGGAAGGAAATCAAAGGCACGACCTCAACACGTTGCTTGAAGCTGGCGGTCATGACATTGACATTTGTTCAGTCAAGCCTGACAATGGTCATGCCTTTCAGACTGCTGGCCCACCACCTAGCATACACGTCTTTGATTCGTGCACCTGGAGGAGAGGGGAGTTACCGACAGGTGATGGTTCAACCACGTATTTTGATAGTGCCACACACATAACCAGCCCAGATGAAACCAACTCCGGTACCGCATCTGAAGTAGAATCTAGCGGGGAAGAAGCTAGGGTTGAAACTAGATCTACAAAGGGCGCAAAGACCAACAGCACCACTTCAAGTACTGTCACGGGCAAGACAAAGCAACAACCGTCGTTTACGAAGTGGGTCAGGAAACTGCGCGGTGCGTTTACAAAGATCAATGCTAAGAAGCCAACGGAGAGTCAAGAAGCTGCAGAAATAATTGTAGCATTACATACTCCAACACCGACCTATTCGCACAGTAGTCCAGACAGTGATGACTTTGTGCTAAGAAAGGAGCACAAGACTTGGTATAATATCGAGCCTAGTCTAAGACACGGTCCGGGCACAATGACCATAAACCCAAGGGCTGCCGACCTCTACTCAAAAATTGAGGAAGGGAAAACAAGCGACCCCAGGGTCAATGTAAGGCAGTCGTCTTCCGGTTCTCTTTTGGATCGTTGCTTTTGCTGATCCCCTATTCGGGCACGACTGTTTGCATCTGACCCTCCTGTTCTCTGTTGCATCTGACCTTTCCGATTTCTGCCATCGCATCTGACCCTCCCGTTCTCTGCCATCGCATCTGACCCTCCTTCGCTCCCCGCATCTGGGATTCCTCCCAAAAGGACCGTCCTCTTCCTTGCTGCATTTCCATCGGTATGGCAAACTGTTTGAATTCTTTGTGGATGGCCGAGCGCCGGGCAACTGTTTGAATTCTTTGTGGATGGCCGAGCGCCGAGTAATTGTTTGAATTCTTTGTGGATGGCCGAGCGCCGGGCAACTGTTTGAATCCTATGTTGAAGGCCGAGCGCCACGTCTTGTTGCTGTTAGGGCCTAAGTGAATCCTATGTTGAAGGCCGAGCGCCACGTCTTGTTGCTGTTAGGGCCTAAGTGAATCCTATGTTAGAAGGCAGTACCTGAAGCACTCTCATCCTGAAAGATTCTAAAATTGTGATATTGGAATAGAGGAACTTTATTTTCCCATCTTTTTCTTGTNGCAGTACCTGAAGCACTCTCATCCTGAAAGATTCTAAAATTGTTATATTGGAATAGAGGAACTTTATTTTCCCATCTTTTTCTTGTTCTCTCATTTCAAACGCTTGAAACGGACCCAGTGCAGGTGGTTGTCTGCAGAAACAGGCAACCACGCCTGCGTTACATTGGTGTCAGGAGTGGGATTGGGATGATCCTCTTGAAGATCTCTTGAATTCCCTGCTGGATTTGATCCGATCTTTCAGGTAGGATTGCATCAGTTGTCAAGTTGAGTAGGGTCATATCTGGCTATTGGAGGCTGGATGAGATTGTTTTCGTTTTGGAGTTAGGTTAGTTATTTTTTTTATGGTTGCCTAGTCACCAGGCTGTTTTAAAGATTTTGCCCAAAAAAGGGTTTTATTTCTTTTGAAGATTGTTTTAGCTATTTATTTATTTCTGCTCTAAGGTGGTAACTGTGTCCTAGATGGCTCTCTCAGAAGCTGATAAAGCCATCAGAGATACCCTGATTGGGTCAACTCTTTCTAATATGGCTTTCAAAACAGACATCCCCAGGTATAAATTGGGACAGAGCATTGAGGAGTATCTGAAAATGTTTGATATGGTGGCAGATCTTAATAACCTCACTGTAGAGCAAAAGAAGGGTCATCTCCTGCTTGTCTTTGACATTGGTACCCTTCCTCACAAGCTAGTGTCAGATTCCCCTGTCTCAGAGGACTTTGTTACCTTGAGAGATAGGTTGGTCTCTATATTCAAGAGCAAGTACATACAATTTGACAGGATGAGTGCTTTTAAGTCACGGGTTCAGGTTCCTTCGGAGTCTGTCTCTGAGTTCAAAGAAGCCTTGCTCATCTTGTATAGGCAGGCAGGTGGATCCGATGAAGGTCTGGATACCAATCCATTCTTCAGGGACCATTTTATTGAGCGTCTTCTCCCACAGATCAGGGACAGAGTGCGTCTGGAAGTACCGTTGACTTTGAAAGATGCAATGACAAAAGCTGAGAAAACTGAAGCTGCTCTAGGGTTAAGAGGTGCACTAGCCTCTGTTTTTCATACATCTCTGTCTACTGTTGATCCCATGTCCTCATCTCAACATGGTCAACCTAGTCTGTTTTCCCAGCCACCATTCAGACCTCAAGTGTCAGGGCCAGAGCAGGCTCATAACTTATCACAGGTGTTTGACTATTCCCCTCTTGCTGGAATACCAGTCATGAGCACTCAATCTGGGAGAAGTGTGACACATGGTACCCCTTCTGTAGTGCCATCCATTGGTTCTTCCTTGCCAGGAGTTCCCTCTGACATTGTCATGACAGCACTCCAGCGGATAGAGGATAGGCTAGCCAAATTGGAAATTAATCCCCATAACCAGAGTAGTAACCAACATGCTCAAGCACAGTCTTTCAGATCTGAGAGAAGGGAACAGCCTAGAGTTGTTCAATACACTCAGTCCCAGAGTCCAAGCCAAAACCGAAGTGGGCCTTTGAAGTGTTTTAGATGTCAAAGAATTGGCCATGTAGCAAGGTTTTGTCGTGCCCCATACTGTCCCCAGTGCCAACGTTTTGGACATTTGCGCAGGGACTGCCAAGTGAACTTCAGGTCAGTCAGGTCTCCTTCAACTAGTCCTCGACCTGGACAAAGATGGGACAGATATGTTCAAGGACCTACCTCAGTCTCTAATCCTTCTTGCAACATGGGAAACTGAGTGGGGCTGCCCAACGGGGGCATCAGGCAGCCCGAGTACAAGAGCCAAAGGCTAATAAGCCCCAAAGTTCCACTACCACTAGGCCTAAGGAATCTGAGAGGAGACATCCTCCAGAAGCACTAGAACATGCTCTAACAGGGTATGCTTATTCTCATGGTGTTTTTCAAGTTTCTTGCAAAGTAGAGGACTCTGTTCAAACCCAGGCAGTTGTTGACACTGGTGCTTCAACATCAATGGTGTCAACAGGTTTTATCCAGCAGTTGCCTACAGAGTTTAGGAAGGCTTGCTCTTTTCCCACACAAATTTTAACAGCTAATGGAAATCCCTTGAGGGTTGAAGGAAGGGTATCTTTGTTGATTGAGGTTGGAGGATTTTTCTGTCCACACACTTTTTGGGCAGTGGCGGATCTCCTTCCTTCTCTTATCCTTGGCATGGATTTTCTAGCCAATAGTCCTTTTGTAATGGATCCCTCAAAAAGGATTTTGGTCAGGAAGGACCAGGATATTTCTCATCCAGGAAGACATGTTATGTTGACAGAGAGATCACCAGTATCTGTTTTTGCAGTCTCTGATCAACATATCCTCCCAGGTCAGGAAGTTTGTATACCTGTCATGGTGAAAGGTGTCTCACTTGGTGTTCAAGGTCTAATGCAACCATCTGAGCATTTTCAGGATTGCTTGGTGGCCCGAAGTATTAATGTCCTAGTGAAAGGTAGGAGCCTGTTGAGAATGATTAATCCATCTCGCCTGGACATCTTTATCAGAAAGAGGCAGGTGGTAGCTGAATTTGTTGAACTTGAGGATCAGGTTGAAGTTTGCAGTTTCCTTGATCCAATGGAAAACATTCAAAACATTGATCAGGACAAGGAACAACAGATGGATGTGGACCTTTCTAGATTCAACATTAATCAGGCTGAATTAACCCCTGTACAAGTAAGGGAGGTTGAAAAACTATTCAAAGTTAACATGTCTCTTTTCCCTCCTGATGGTGGCCCAATTGGCCGAGCCAAGAATGTCCAGCATAGCATCGATATTGGGAGTGCTCCTCCTATTAGGATCCCTCCCCGAAGAAGCTCACCTCTGGATAGAGGAATCCTTGAAAAAGAGATGAGTATAATGCTAAGCCAAGGAGTGATTCGACCATCTATGAGTCCATGGGCGAGCCCTGTAGTAATAGTCAAAAAGAAAGATGGTTCAAACAGGGTATGTTTGGATTTTCGTCGTTTGAATGACGTGACGAGGAAGGATTCATATCCTCTTCCTCGGATTGATGATTCATTAGATTCATTAGGAGGTGCAAGCTATTTTTCCACACTGGATCTTGTCAGTGGTTACTGGCAGATTCCTGTGGCTGAACAGGATATTTGTAAGACTGCATTTAATACTCCCTTTGGTCTTTTTGAGTGTTTGACCATGCCTTTTGGTTTATGTAATGCCCCTGCAAGCTTTCAAAGAATGATGGATCAGGTCCTTGGTTCCCTCAAGTGGGAAGTGTCATTGGTTTATATCGATGACATCATTGTTTTTTCTTCATGTTTCGAAACCCACTTGCAGCGACTTCAGCTGGTGTTTGATCGGCTCAAGGATGCTGGTCTCACACTGAAAGCCTCAAAGTGTCATTTCTTGAAACACCAAGTTGAGTATTTAGGGCACATTGTGTCTCAACAAGGAGTAGCACCTGATCCAGCCAAAGTACAAGCTATTGCTAAATTTCCTCTGCCATCTAACGTGAAAGAGATGCAAAGATTCTTGGGAAAGATAGGATATTACAGGCGTTTCATCAAGGATTTTAGTTCCATTGCTGCTCCCCTTTATCATCTGACTCAAACTGGTGTCAAGTTTGAATGGTCAGATTCAGCTCTGAGAGCATTTCAAATCTTAAAAGAGCAAATGTCATCTAGTCAGGTTCTTGCTTTTCCCTGTTTTGATCTTCCTTTTATCCTTGAAACCGATGCATCCTCCATTGGAGTTGGTGCAGTTCTCTCTCAAAAGTTTGATGGGAAAGAACGGCCTATATGCTTTGCTAGTCAGAAGTTGAGCAAGTCTGAAAAGAACTATTCTGTGATACAGCGAGAGACACTTGCAGCCCGATGGGCACTTCAACAGTTTCGTCCTTATTTGCTTGGAAATCATTTTATTCTTCGTACTGACCATAATCCATTGGTCTATCTTTGCCAGCAAAAGGAGCTCAAACCGACTTTGGCTCGATGGGCTTTGGAGTTTGAAGAATTTGTTTTTGATTTTGAACATCGGCCAGGCAAAGAAAATGAGAGAGCTGATGCTTTATCTCGAGCACCCATTGGATCACCCCCAGTTGATGGTGATAATGATCGCATGTTTCTTGATCCACCCAAAGTAACACCTATCTCATATTTTGCTGATCATTCACAACCATTTGAAGATTCCAAGTGGTGTTCTGAGCAACTAGCTGATCCCTCAATTGGTCCATTGATTAACTTGATCCAAAGGTCTCAGCAAGATGAGGTTGTTCCTCTAGTAAGATCCGACTCTGATCTCTTTTTTAATCATTATTTGTCTTTGTGGGAGAAGAATAGACTTCAACTCTTTTCAGGTCTTCTTTGCAAAATCACACCAAATGGTCGTGAGTTGCTAGTTCCTAGGTCAATGGTTCATGAAGTTCTTGCTAAGTACCATGACCATCAGACTTCAGGTCATTTGGGAGTCAGTAAAACCAGGGACAGGTTAAGGGACAAACTCTATTGGTTTAACATTGATCAGGATGTTGCAGTATGGATCCGCACATGTAAGGCATGTCAATTGAAACAACATTCGCCTCCTTTTCATCACGCACCGATGCAACCAATCTCTCATCCTGAAAGATTCTTCCAAATGGTTGCAGCAGACATACTTTGTGCTCTGCCTGTTACTCCGTTAGGCAATAAAGTTGTCCTTGTCGTCAGTGACTATGCCACTCGCTGGGTAGAAGCTTTCGCCCTCCCAGATGACAAAGCTGAGACAATTGCCAGGAAGCTTGTGGATGAAGTCTTTCTCCGCTATGGGTTGCCTGAGCAATTCCATACTGATCGTGGCAGACAGTTTGAAGGGACACTAATGAAGGAAGTTTGCAGATTGTTGGGTGTTCAAAAGACATGTTCCACACCTTATCACCCACAAGCCAATGGTCTTGTAGAGCGATTAAATAGGACTATTGTTTCTATGCTCCGAGCCTATGTGACTGAAGACCATCAACAAGAATGGGATGTTTGGCTCCCCACTCTTTTGTTTGCGTATAGAACATCTGTTCATGAATCCTTGTCTGTTAGTCCTTATGAGTTAGTTTTTGGACAGTCACCCCGTACACCTGTTGATGTGGATACTCTTCCAAGCTTTCAGCATAATTATTCTGGACATCTTGCTAAGTCTCTTCAGGAATCTCGTGAAAGAGCTGTAGGAAATTTGAGGAAGGCTCAACTAAAGCAAAAATTGTATTATGATGCACATAGAAGAATTAGTACTCCTTGGAAGGTTGGTGATCTGGTATGGATCCAAAGAGGAAAGTTTCCTAGAGGGAAAGCAGCCAAGTTGTGTGCCAAATTTGAATTGACTCCTTATCGAATAGCTGAAGTAAGAACACAAACTGCTTTGGTTGAGAATATTGACACTTTGAAGTCCAAGCCTGTTGCTTTTGATAAGATGAAACGATGTCATCCACGTCCACAACATCTTGATATTTCCTTTGAATCCTCCACTTCATCTAGTAACACAGATGATAGTCAAGATGTAGTGCAGATTAGCAGAATCCCTATTTTTAGAGGATCAAATTTACATTCCTCTCCTTTGGACTGTCAAAGTGACGTGCAACATTCACCCTTGTCTTCTCCAACTTCTGGTCAGGAAATTCAACGTTCTAAAGATGATTCATTAATTGGTGAGAACTCACAGTCTATGATGCAGGCGACTGATCCACTTCCAGCTCCTATGTCTAATATTGAGGTCCAGGCTTCTCAGCTAGAAAAAAATTCACAAGTTCCACTTGATCCATTGAGGTCTCAACGTGTCCGACGTTTTCCTGCACATCTTGAGCCTTATTCTGTTCATTTTTTATCTTTTCATACAATATATTTTTATCCTGATTTCAGACTCATGTGGAGACAGGGCAAGCGTTATTCACAGGGCCTCTCTCATGAAGAGGTTGGCCGTCACAAGAGAAGGAAAATCGTCTCACTCCCTCCTGTTCTTCCCAGCTCCTTGACCCCGATCTCCACTTGGGTTTTGGGTCACTCATTTGTGGCAAGGGCTGAAAATTTTGTTCAGATCTATCCATCTCTTTATCCGGACCTTCAGAGTGGGGTGCAGTTTGTGCACAGGTCCGGATGCACAGCTAAGTCTTTGCAGATGCACCTCCAGAATGTTGTCTTTAGGGATCAACGTCCCAGGGTTCCGGCTCATGTCATCCTTCATTGTGGAGACAATGAGCTTGACGACAAAGATCTTGCCGAGGGCCCTGATTTTTATGTTGATTGGCTTCTTGACCTTTGTTCTTTTCTCTTCATTAATGGTTGTGTCAAGATTGTGATTATTATACCCTACCCAAGGGAACCTGCTCCTCCAAGCAACAGGCGACGTAGGTCGGACTACGAGTCTCGTCGGCAGCTTTTTAATGACATTCTTGTATCCCGAGCCACAGTCCGATTTGGGGACCAAATTGTCTTTTGGAGGCAGAATGCATTCAAAGGGGTCACCAATGCCAATCGTTTCCTCCCCGACGGCGTACACCTCTCCCAACAAAGGATGAAGGTGTATATACTGTACACATCATTCACCGCATTAAACGCCGGCTGGAAGTTAAATTCCCAGCACAGCCTCATCTTCAACTTTAATTTGAAAACCTTGCTATTCCGAAACCTTGTTAATTTGTAACCTTGCTAAAATGAAACATTAGATTGAATCTCTTTTGTCTAACCTCTACTTTGGTATTATTATAATTTTTTTTGCTTTGTGGTTTACAGCCAGGGGCTCCATCATCCCTTTGGTACCTCTTACCATCATTTTCCCTCTTCCTGGATTATGGTCATCTGGATCGAACATCTTTTGTCCCTTTGTGCCCTTAATTTTGTTATTTGCAAAGTGCATCCATTATTGGTGTAGTTTTTCTTTTCCTGGATTAGATCATTTGGATCAAACTCTTTTCACCAATATGGCTATATCTCCTTCATAGCCCTGATCTCATCTGGGTTTTCTTCACCATATTATACTGGAGTAGCCCATCCTATTTGTCTTTCATCTCATTGGATCACTTCACCTGGTATTCTGTCATCCCATTGGATCATTTCATCTGGATTGCTGTTCATCTCATTGCATCACTGTCATCATCCTGGATATCAAGTCACAGACTTGTCATTATCTGTGATTTCATTCGTGATATTTAGCCCAGATATGCTGTACCACCCAAGAATGCCATTTCCCAAGTAATGCTTTATACTTTTTATGCATTATTTTAAGCATTTTAAGTTCTAACTGGTTTATTATCCGATCCTGGCATTTTGGATTGAATGCTTGTTTTTCATGTTCTTTTTGGTACTTGCATGATACTTAGGTCTTTCTTCCCTTGGATTTTTGCTTTTGAGGACGAAAGTTCATTACGGAAGGGACAAATGTAACATCTATAGCAGACGATGTCCTATCGGGATTTTCACAGGAGCTGATGCCGCAAGGGTCAAAGGGTGCATTCCAGTGTTGCAGGCTGAAGGTCACTCCTTTTCAATAGGCTTGCAGGTGCAGTTGTATGAACATTTCAAAATAGGGTCAAGCATCCCTGCTTTACAATCTGCGTCGGAGAAAGACGTCCTAATGGCGGGGCAGTCGTCTTCCGTTTCTCCTCTGGATCGCTGCTTCGCAGGTCCCCTATTCGGGCACGACTGTTCTCATCCTACTGTTTCTCTGCCATCGCATCTGACCCTCCCTCGCTCCCCGCATCTGGGATTCGTCCAGAAAGGACCCTCTTCTTTCTCTGCATTTCCATCGGTATGGCTCTTTCAACAAAGTTATAACATCCTGATTTTTATCTGAGCCAGCGAGAAGACTGACCAAATGGACACAACTTCTGGA
Organism: Darwinula stevensoni; assembly: GCA_905338385.1. Classification (NCBI taxonomy): domain Eukaryota; kingdom Metazoa; phylum Arthropoda; class Ostracoda; order Podocopida; family Darwinulidae; genus Darwinula; species Darwinula stevensoni. The sequence goes on from CAJPEV010000436.1 coordinate 97,362, forward strand.
TTTGGTCCTGATGTTGGGAGACGGAGTTTTGCCTTGGAGTGCTGGTGCTTTGTCCTGGTAACCTTCACTCTTACGTTCAGGCTGGGTGCCCGGTCCACTTATTCTCCCTAGGAAACATTATTTGATTGTTGCAACTGTTGATTTCTTATGGATGGCCGAGCGCTGAGTAACTATTGAATTCTTGTAGATGGCCGAGCGCCGAAAAAACTGCTGAATTCTATGTAGGAGGCCGTGTGCCGATGTTGCCCTCATTGCGTTAGGCCCTAAGTGAATTTTATATAGAAGACCGAGCGCCACATCTTGTTGATAGGGCTTAAGTGATCTATGTTGAAGGCTGAGCGCCCGTTGCCGATACCTGAACTGTCGGAAGTCAATTCCTGAAGCACTCCCTATAGTTACTGTGTTGTGATGTTGGAAAGAGGAACTTTATTTTCCTGTCTTCTTGTTGCCTTATTCCAAACGCCTGAAACGGACCCAGTGTAGGTGGTTGTCTGCAGAAACAGATAACCACGCCTGCGTTACAGATGGCCCGAACCGCCACGCTTGACCAAACGAAAAAAATACATACAGAAAAAAACACCAGCAAAGTATGTATTCAAATGGAAAACTTGCAGTGGATCAGTGAAAACGTGACACGCATTCAGTTAGTAGCACCCTTTGATTGACACAACCAAGTATGAAGCCCATGGAAATAATAGAATGAGCGACAGCCTATGGCTCAGACTGATATGGCTCTAGGGACCTGGCGCTAAAAGCGTTGAATGGCCAAGCCTATGGTCTAGAATGGCATAGCTTCATGGACCTGGCGCTTTGAGGAGTGGATGGCCTAGCCTATGGCTTGAAGTGACATAGTCCCGTAGGGCTCGCGCGTTGGAGTGACAACCACTCTCACAACTCTCGGGCTCTTCGATATAAAATGTGTGAGACGGCCTTTAAAAAGCGTAGTATTGTAGGCCTAGCCTGTGACCCAGAATGGCATAGCATTGTAGGCCCGTACGTTGGGGGTAGCAGCCACGACCACCAACCACCACAACTTTTGACCTCTTCGAATTAAAGTATTAGAAGATGGCATCACCCAAGAACCACATAAGCGGTTTAGAGGACGTTCAACATGTCATCAAAGAGGGCTTTGGACATTCAGTGTACTGGAATGAGCACCTTTTTGGCGATTAGTTAAGGTGCTTTTTAATACCGAAACTCCATGTTTTCGAAGCACACTCATGAAACGTTTATGATTTTTTCCTCAAGCATACCATTGGTATCCATCTGATATCGGCTTAAAGATAAAAGGGTCGTACAGCCGACGATAGATGGCGCCAAAGTAGTCGCTATAACGAATCAATTCCTGATAACAGATTGAATTATTCCCCGATACTATCCACAATGTAGCCGATCTTTCTCCACATAAACTAAAGCGGATGATACTCGAGTTCTTGAACAAATCTGTCATCGGAGTTAACAAAATCCGGGGAGTCTCCAGAGAACTCTGGCTCCAACAACCAAGGGAGGATGGTTCAACTTCCTAGGTGAATTCATTGAAGATACGTTTAGCATTCATAATAAAATATCATATGAAAAGGCGTTTCAGTCAAGGGAATGTCTGCCACTTGAATATGAGATATCTGCAGATAGAATGAAAATGTATGTTGTAAGAATGAGTTTCCCCATGCTTCCCCACAAAACTATACAAGCCAGTGTAACATAGTAGTTCCTTCAATCCTACTCCGCCTCTCAATGATTTTGCTAATGTTTGGTAGTAGGCATATGGAACGGTAGTTAGAAGGGTCACGAGGGTCACCTTTCTTATGGAGGGGTACTACCTTAACAATTTTAAAGCATGAATGTTAAGGTGGAAGAGGACAGTATGGTATGGAAGAGATGAGTATGTGCAAAAAGTTCCAGGCATTACAGGAATACTCAAGTGCAAGGGGAGTGATGCTATCCATCCCACAAAAGGATTTCTTAGGTAACTTAAGAATGTAGGCCAGTGTCTGGTCTTCAAAGAGAGAAGGGATGTCTAATTTGGCAAGGGGGGAGTCAGGAAATGATGAGGGGATGTGAAGTTTTTCTATATGGTTAAAGGCTGCTTAATTGAGGTAGGGGTGGTTACATGTCAATCCGCACACTTTTTTCTCTGAACCCCTCCAATTTATAGGAAATTCGGCATGCTACCTACTGCATAGTACGACATACAGGGTGATTCTTTCGTTTTAGTACCCTGCCTGAGTTATTCACGTTTTTTAGGGTACTAACACGAAAGAATCACCCTGTAGTACCTACTGAAGGAAAAAAACCCAGCAGATTCCAGTGGCATGTGTTATATATTCTGAGAATGACAGATGATCACATATTCAACAGATTTGGGACACTTTTGGCCCAGACATCACAATACTTGTTATAACTCCCTTAATAATGAAGGCGCATATGGGCATATGGTACCGTTGGATAGGTTACAAATTCCCTATCAGATGATATGTAACAGTCGGTTCTGAAAGTTGTGACCTTGGCCTACATGTTTTGTAATTATCGTGAAACTTCACTTTGACCTGGACCTAAGTTCCCACAATTGATTTTGCTAAAAGTTTAAGACATCATCAGTCAAGATCTCCTTTACATACGCCGCAAATGTCATTCTGGTTTTTGAACATCAACAGAGATATGAGCATTTTAGTGCAAGGCCTTAATAAAATGCACCAGAATAACCCAACATCACAGCCATAGGCTCGTACCTGCGCTTCACTTACAGTATAACCAGTTATCTTTCCCAATCGTTTCGAATTGGCGGTATATCAGTTCACAGAGCATGCAACATTTATGCACCTTCAGAACTGTAACTTCCTTACCATTTCCTGCTCAGGAATGTACTTTAAGTTAGTGCTGATTTTTTAAGCTACCTCATTAGGCTCTGGAGTGTGGCGGAGAGATTCCCAATGGTGATCTTGTACATTTTCCATAAACTTTAAGGGGTCGTGATCACAAGGTCTGTAGGTAATAGTGGATGTTCAGTTGGAAGAAGGTAGGATTTTTTATGGTGGCAGGTTTGTACGTTATTGAGAGGGAGGGAGATCAGGATTGTAAAGTAGCCACTGACAGAAGAAGGTATGATGCCATGTTGTCTTGTTCTGGATAGGCAATTGGTGTAGATGTGGTCAACGAGGGAGAAGTTTTCTTCAGTTTATCTACTAAGTACGGTTCATTTTCCATGGTGACTTCCAGAAATATAAATGTAGCATTCGTGTTGAAATCTCTCAGGAATAGGAGTTTCAGTAAAGGGAAGGTCTGAAACCTGAATATGAGACATATACAGATTGAATGAAAACTTATTATGTAACACTGAATTTCCCATGCTTCTCCACCAAACTATACCAGCTACTGTAATATAGTATGATAATTCCATGTCAGTCCGCATACTTTTTCCCTGACACCCTCCATTTTCTGCGAAATTCGGCATGATGATAGAACCTACTGAGGGAAAAAATACAAAGCATTTCAGCACCATGAGTTACATATTTTAGTGACAGACGATCATAAATTCAGACAGTTTTAGGGCTTTTTGGGCCCAGGGATCCTAATACTTGTCATAACTCCCTTGATAATGAAGATTAACCACGAACATCGTTGGATAGGTTATAAATTCCATATCAAATGATTGTAACACTCGGTGCTGAAAGCTATGACTTAGCTATACATGTTATGTACAGCTCTTGAATTTTGATTTGACCTGGACCTACGTTTCCACCATCGATAATGCTAAAATTTTAGGACATCATCAGGCATGATCTCCTGTATGTACATCACAAATGTATTTCATCGATTTTGATCACCAACAGAGATATGGACATTTTAGTGCATGACCTTCATAACACGCACAAATGTAACACTAAATCGAAGCCATGGGCTCGTACCTGCGCTTCACTTATCGCCAGTTATCTTTCCCAATCGTTTCGAATTAGTGGTATATCAGTTCACAGAGCATGCAACATTTATACTCCTTCAGAACTGTAACTTCCTTGCCATTTCCTGCTCAGGAACGTATTTTCACGAGTAGGTACTGGGTCGGTCGGAGGGTAAAAAAGGATTTATTGATACAGTAGCTGCTGTTAGTACTGCCGCGTTAAAACATTACCGAAGCATATAACCGTGTTATTGTAATTCTTCCCTTCGGTTTTCGTACTGCGCTGAGCAGCCGCGGGAAAAATAATTCAACTCTTGAGTAATGAATTTTCGTTTTGACATATTACATGAGTGATTTCATGAATGAATGGACTGCCACTCTGTCTTGGTTCAATGAATCTGAAATGACTACAACACCTTAACTATTATAAAGCCCCGTTGATCACGACATAGGCCACTGACGGATGGATTGGGAACTAGTCAGGACAGTGATAACTGTGAATGGCGTCCTGAGTTGTAGAAGCAAAATTCCCAAACGGATAAAAAGGATAACTCATGACCAGCACTTCCTTTTCTTTCAATGCATTGGAATGAAAACCCGAAGAGTTTCGCAAAAATTGCTCCGCACAAACGAGGCTTTGGAATGCCTACAAAATGACTTTGTTTTTGCAATTTCGAAGGGCAAGAGCAGTGTGACGGATTAGGAGAACATAGAAGCGACTTGCCAGAAAGGTACAGTAATTCTGCGGAGTAAGAGGAGTGATCAGATAACGTTCCATATTGTTGCTGCATACTTGGACAACGAATGATATTGTTGCGATTAACTTTGCCTTCTGTCTGAGGGAAAAATTACCATCATACGCTTAAATGCTTCCAGACTGTTTTAAGGTGGTTTTCCTAACAGCTGCTACTGAACGTTACATGCTTTTCTAGCCTCCGACTGAACAAGTGCCTACTGGTGAAAGTATTTTCCCTTGCAGAAAATGGTAAATAAGTTTAATTTCTGAAGGCATAGACATGTTGCATGCCCTGTGAACTGATTTATCGTTAATTCGAAACGATTAGAAAAGATGACTAGTGATAAGTGAAGTGCAGGTACGGGCCCATGGCTCTGATGGTGTGTTATACTGGTTCATGTTATGAAGGTCATGCACTAAAATGCTCACGTTTATATCGATATTCAAAAAGACAGAATGAAATTTGCGTTGAATATGAAGGAGATCCTGAATGATGGAGTCCTATATTTTTAGCGAAATCGACTCTGGGAGCCTAGGTCCAGGCCAAGTCAAGTTTCAGGATCATTAAAAAACCATCTTGGCCAAGGTCAAAGCTTTCAGCACCGAGTGTGACATATCATTTGATAGGGAATTTTTAACCTATCCAACGGTACCATATTCCCCTATTCGTCTTCATTATTTTAAGGGAGTTATGGCAAGTATTGTGATCCCTGGGCCCTAAGTGCCCCAAATCAGTCGAATTTGTAATCGTCTGTCATTCTCAGAATATATAACGCATGGAGCTGATATGTGTTCTAGTTCTTTTCCTTAGTAGGTTCTACAGTATATGCATGCCGATTTTCATAAAAATCGGAAGGGTCAGGGAAATTGTGTGCGGATTGACACCGTATATGACACCATAGGGAGCAGGCACCAAATAAAGGGAATTGGCAGCCCCTGGCCCCACATGCCGAGGAACTATGGCCCTTATCCCCCTCTTTTCTAAACTACCGCAACGCCCTCTTGTGCAGTGCTGGCGGCAGAATCCGTTTGGAGTCTAGCGAGCAGTACGAATTTTTTCTCATGGCTTTTCGAACAGCCAAGTAGGCCAAATTTCGTCTTCGTACGTGACACTAAGGTGGAGTCCTTTCTCTTGCACAAACTTGTTCACAGCTTCCTTCACCAATGCATCAATGACTGTCCCATTGGAGCACTTGCGCCAATCCTCTTGCGTCTTTAGCTTCAACTCTGGCCAATCCAAGTAATCATGACCTGCCATAATTCCGCCAATTCTCAGTTTTGGCCAATACAGGTTCAGGTCCTCATAGACTCCGCAGAAATCATGTCGGGCATCTACGTAAATAAAATCCAAGCTCTCATCATCAATTTCCTTTGCAGCTGCACTTGTCCAGTTTCGTTTTATCACCAGTTTCTCCTTCCATGGAGATAGGATTTGTATTGTATTTTGGTACCTTTGTTCCTGGATGTCACTGGCAACATTGGCACTTTCGGAGTAGTTTTCCTGATGTTTCCAGATATCTACTAATGTATATGTATTGCATGAGGGCCATTTTTTCAGTATTTCAAAAGAGAAATACCCCGCTTGTACTCCTAGTTCTGCCCCTGTCCTGTAACCCCTTTCTTCCAGTATGTTTCCAATCTCATTTCTATGCTTCGGAGTTATGAAGTATGAACTCGTATTTTGCCTTTTCTGAGTATAAATACATTGACATTGGGTCCTCCTGTCAGTTGGATTCGATATCACTATTTCCCGTACGTCTACGCAGAAGATGAAAGCAAGAGCACTGAGGAAAATTATGGGAATGATAAAATTGCTCACATTTAAAGGAAGACATGGACGGACGACTGAGGCCATGGGAGAGATGTGCAATCTTCGCACTAGGCATCGAATGTAAAGGATTTTGCTCCGTAATACACAATGAATCTTGACAATTGGGAAAGATTACGCTGCACCTAGTTGAGGACGTCCTTTATCGCATCGCCATTGGCAATGAAGACGAGACAGTAGAGTTGACAAAGAACTCGAGACAAGTTTTATCGTAACTAGTGGTTCATGGGATCGCCCCTCTTGGAAACTCCTCACTAACAATTGAAAAATGAAGGAATCCCGGAAGATGAATCAGTTCCGAGTTAATCCGGGACTTCGACCTTTCATTGATTAGGGTCTTCCCCCTTCAGAATTGCTCTATCTTTCATCCTCACCAGCATAACGAACTGAAGACTGTCGCATTGGTACCGTTGCCCTACCTAAAATTTACTTACATTCAATGACGAGTATCTGTGATCCAGATAACTAAGTTTCAATGGAGCCTGAGTGCTTTTCCGAGATAGGTGTTACGGAATTTTGATTGTATAAGAGGCTAAGACTGGGAAAAACGATATTCAAAACGTTAAGAACCAAATTTACGTTTCTATTGTCTACTAATCAGTCAGGTTCTTATTCTGTTTCAAGTCATTTGCCAAGATTCTAATTTATGGGCGCAGTAGTGCCTATTACCTTTATTCAGCTCCCCGGAACAAAATTCAACCTCCTCGCGTTCCTCTGGGAAAATCAACAGGGACGATATTAAGGATTTTTCTATATATCTAACAAAGAATCACCCCAGCAAATGTAAAGCTCGATGTCCCCCGGTGATGTGAACACTGAATCTCGCTATTTGAATAAGTGAACTTCATTCCAGCATTTCAACTTCCTTCCCTCTCTCCAGGGTGGTCACTCCAGGGTGGTTTTCGGAAGAAAATCCTCAGATATCCTCAGATAATTTTACTGAGACACGACTCTTCAGACTCAGGCTGATGTAAAACGGGGAATTTTAAGAATAACGTCGAGACAACTCTCTGGATCGCTATTCATCAATTCATCGTTAGGAATTTGTTAGGAATTCATTTGCTCATGCAAACCATCAGAAGGGGACAATCAGCCATATTAATGATCTTAAATGGAAGAGGAGCTCAATATGGTCTGGATTACCAGCAGTGACAAAGCAGAGGTGTTTCCTCGTCTCCGCTACCAGCGGGAGTTCATGTCCATTCTCAATGTCTAACTCATTCTCCATAATTGCTGATAGCATTGCTTTGGCATAACAAATTTGGGTGAAATTTTATGTTTCCGATGGAAAAAACGGTATGCATAACGATCGGCAGATATCTGTATGACCGGATTTTGACCAGTGAACTCCTCCGAGGTTTCTCGACCGATTTCTTTCAACGATACCTCATTCGATTTCTAATATGCTACAGATGGTCCAATCCATTTTAGATTTTTTTTATAAGTCGACCTTTGACTGGACCAGGATGACCTCTTCTATTCAGTCTGAACCCAAATTTCTGGGTGATATATCCTTAGAAAGGCCTAAATTTTCTACTTCGAATTCGTTTTCATACCGCAAAACGGTCGACATTTGATCCTGCTGTGATCAATCCGAGTTCAGAGAGCACCGGCGCCATCTTTGTGCAGTCTAGATAACTGCTACTGTACGACACCAGTTTTCTACGCTTGACTTCTCATCGAAGCTCAGACTTATTATTTGTACTGAGAAGACTTCGTCGTTCCCACCACACGCGGGAATCTAATATATGTAGGGTGGCCCAAAAAAACGCTCCAATTCAGATCGGCAATAACTTTTGAACAAATGAACCTTTTTTCGTGTTCGAAACAGGAAGTGAAAGGTCTATTAATCCTCTTTCCATCGCCATATCATTTATCAAATTTTCGTCAAAGGAACCGAAGAAATTGCAATTTAAAGTACAAGCACCCAAAGAAGTGGATGAATAAGGCTGGCTTCTTGCTAAAACCCTCTCTGCATGCAACATCCTTGGGAATCCTGCGTCAATTTTCCTTAGCGTGCTTGCAACTGCCATGTCTTTCAAATTTCATCCCATAAAAGTGCATTTAAAAAGTTCATTCCAATTATTTTCATTCGATATTCGAAAAATTATTGATTCAAAACCGATTTTGCGAGCTAGCCGCCGTTGTCTAGCTGGTCAATTATTTTCAATTGCTCTCATACTGAGTTTCAGCAGTCATACATGTTTTTCTTCAGTGTAATGTAGCGTTTTTTCTTCGTTTGAACTTGAATTATTCTCTTTGATCTTCAAGTTTAAATGTTATTCTCTAAATTTTGATTTTAGACTTTTACACCCTTCAAAATGGTCATGAGCGAGAGTGACAAGTGTTTGATAACCGCTCTACCTCAGGAAAAGAATTACTCACTGAATCAAACTCTTGCGGAGTTTCTAGATCGCCAACGGAAACAAAGAACCGTTTTTAAAAAAAATTACAATAAAACTTCAAGACTATGGAAGTGGAAAACGCCGTCCGGGCAGTGGGCGTCCAAAAGCTGATCGTACAGAAAAAAACGTCGAGACTGTCGCTTCACTGATTAGCAGCCAAGAAGACAAATCCGGCACCAGCTTAAGTGTGCGGCGTATTTCAAAAGAAACAGGTACTCCGCAGTCTTCAGTTCAGCGAATAGCAGAGAAGGACATGAATCGATTTTCAATCAATAATCGTTCGAATAGCAACCATGAAAATAATTGGAATGAACTTTTTAAATGCACTTTCAAGGGATGAAATTTGAAAGACACGGCAGTTGCAAGCATGCAACGGAAAATCGCTGTAGGATGGCCAAGGATGCTGCATACAGAGAGGGTTTTAGCAAAAAGCCAGCCTTATTCATCCACTTCTTTGGGAGCTTGTACTTTAAATTGCAATTATTTCGGTTCCGTTGATGAACATTTGATAAATGATATGACGATGGAAAGAGGATTAATAGACCTTTTACTTCCTGTTTCTAACACGAGAAAAGGTTCATTTGTCCAAAATTTATTGCCAATCAAAATTGGTGCGATTTTATTTGGGCCACCCTGTATTGAAGATCGTGACTGACTGACGCGAATTTTAACCATGTTCTAGAGAAGTTAGAAATCTGAAACTTGGTACATAAGTAGTAAGTGGGATGCAGAGTTCAGAAAAAATCCAACTTTTGAGGTACATGCCCCGGGGGGCACCCATTTCGGGGGAGGAGATCTTTCAAATAATATTATTTGGGTCAGTCAAACAGAGAGACATTGAAAGCTTAAACTAGGCATAGACATGCCTCCTGGAACAGAAATTTCAGGGAAAATGTGAAGTTTTACTTGTATGCCATAGGGGCATACTTTTGGGAGGTAAGGCTTAAAAAAAAAGTTTGTCATAGCGAATTGGCTGGAGACAGAAAGGTGAAACTTGATACAGAAGTTCCTTTTAAGAATATGAATTCAGAAAAATTCAAGGTTTGGAGGTAACTAACGAGTTTGTTTGCCCTTCGGGCAACCAAACTCGCTATGGTCGCACCTTCGGCGCTCTATTACCTTTGATAGTGATTGATTGACTCATTTTTTTGTGAAATAAGAAACACGTATTTAAAGTACGTCCCCATTGAAATGTGACATATAGGGACGAAAGTCTTGATTTTCATCAAAAACATTAATTCGATTATTTCCAGAGTGCCTAACTTGAAATCTTTTCATTTGTCACTTTTAGTAAGGGTGGTGAATACATCTTTAAATACTTACCTCCAATAATCTGCACTAAGGAGACATATATTTCAAAATAAGGATTTTTCCTCTGCTCAGCTATCAAACAGGTACTTCTGAGCGAAGTTCAAATGTTGTCACTGTTTCGTTGGATTAAAAAAAAAATCAGCAAAATTGGACTGAAAAAAGGGCCCAAATTGGTTTCAACGAAAATGTTCTTTTCTTTTCAAATATTGACTCAGGGAACTTCATGCCACACAGTTTCAGTCTTATACGTTTCCCCTTTTTGCTGGCGCAAAAAATGTATTTGGAAATGCGACCCACCCAAAGGATGTGCTCTGAGGAATCGTATAAAAGAAGTTTAATTTTTCCTTAAATCAACATTATGGCAGTGTTGTATGCGCCAGCTACTTTTCTATGTCTGCCCAGTGAACTACATGCCCACAACGTTTCAATATTGTACGTTTGGCCTTTTCGCTGTTGAAAAAACATGTTTGCTAAAGACAACCCACCCTACCGCTATGCCCGGTGGGAATGCAACATGAAAGCTTAATACTCCCTCGGCTCAGTAATATCATGTCACTTATACGTGTGCGAAGTTTCACCTTTCCATTTCTATCCAATTCGCTACGACAATTTTTTTTTCAAAACATCGTCCCTCGAAAAAATTCCCCCAGGGGATGTATCGACACTTAACATTTTTATTTAACTCCTTGTCTCAGTAGTCACAGTCATGCAAAGTTTCAGCTTTCCATGTTAAGGTTAACTGATGCAAAAAAAATAGTCGAAAACATCTCCCATTGAAATTTGTGCCCCCTGGGCATTTACTTCCAAAGTCTGAAGCTTTCTGCATCATCCCAATAGGTTGTTATGTACCAAGTTTCAACTTTCCACACTAGCTCAATACCCCATGACAAATTAATACTTGAAAACGTCGGCTCATAAAAATATGCCCCCAGAGCATGGATTTAAAATTTTTCATTATTCCTGAACTCATCGTCTCGGTAGGCACGTCCATGCCAAGTTTCAGCTTTCCATGTCTCTCCGTTTTACTGAAGCAAAAATAATGTTATGGGGTGGGAATGAGGAACAGGACATGGAAGGCAAAAAAAAGCCAATAGAAAACCAAGGAATGACCTAGAATTGATCCCGTACCTTCTGATTGCCAGTTAGATATGCTACTCCTACACCACCAAACCCAGCACATTCAGGTAACACTCTGAATGCCATCCTCATCTGTCACAAAATATATTTAAGAAAAACGTTTCCCCCCAAAATTTGTACCCCCAGGACATGCACCTCCAAAGTCGGATTTTTTCTGAACTCTGCATCCGAAGAGGTACATGTGTACCGAGTTTCAGATTTCTAGCCATTCTAGAACATGATTAGAATTAGCATGAGTCAGTCAGTCAGTCAGTAGTCAGTCAGTCACTCAGTCATTCAGTCAGTCAGCAACATCCTAGCCATTCAGGACCAGTGCATTGGAACTCGTAACTACAAGAAGCACATCCTGAAACTGGATGTGGAAGACCGCTGTAGATGCTGTCATGGACCACCCGAAACGGTTCACCACCTCCTCAGTGCCGGCCCCGAACTAGCCCTGAGGGAGTACTTGTACAGACACGACCAAGTGTGCACTGGTGTAAATATGTGCACTGGTGTGTCTCAAAGCATGCCGGCCTGGAAGTCCCAGAGAAGTGGTACGAACACCAGCCAGAGTCTGTTGTGGAGAACGCCTCCACCAAGATACTGTGAGACATGCCAATAATTACATACCGCAGTATAGGCTGCAATACGCCGGACCTCACGAACTATAAGAAGGAGAAGAAGACTGCCCTCCTCGTAGATGTGAGCATCCCAGCCGATATCAATCTCCAGGAAAAAACCAGGGAGAAGCTGGAGAAATACTCCGAACTGAAAGTGGAAGCGGAACAGTTGTGCGGAATTAAGACCAACATAGTCACGATCATTATAGGCACAACTGGCGTCATCCTGAAAAACGTCAAAGGACATGTCAGGAAGTGAAGGAAGTGTGAAATCTCACTCGATATCCTACACCGTACAGCGATCTTGGGCACAGCCAGCATCCTTCGCCGTCTCCTTCAGAATTAGGCGAGTATGAGGTCTGGGATGTGGTTCATCCCCCCGCATATCTCCAAAATACCAGCAGGTGCCATGGAAGGATTTATATATAAATCCTTCCACGGAAAGTGCAGACTCGTAGAGAATTGGGATAAATGTTGCAAGATGAAAAAATTCCGGAAAATGGAAAAAAATTAGAATTTTTTTTTTGACGAGGTGGCTCGCACTTTCGTCACCTGATGGTGAGCGTGCTGGTCGATGAGTTACCTCTTCCTCTAATGTCGCAAATCCCTCGGCGGCTTTGCTTCTATCGGGAGGAGTCGGCGGGGCGGGGCGGGGCGGGGCGGGACTTCCCCAATCGGTGAACTACATGCCCACAAAGTTTCATTATTATACGTTTGCCCTTTTCTCTGGTGAAAAAATATGTTTGGAAAAGCCTACCCAACGAAAAGCTATACCCGGAGGGATGCCCCATGAAAGCTGAATATTCCCTCATGCAAAGTTTCAGCTTGTCATGTTCATCAGTTGAACTGATGAAAAAAAATTAGTTTAAAACATCTCCCTTTGAAAGTTGTACCTCCAGGGCATTTACTTCTAAAATCTGAAGTTTTCTGCAGCATCCCAACAGGTAGTTATGTACCAAGTTTCATCTTTCCACACTAGCTCAATACGCCAGGACAAAAAAAAATACTTCAAAAACCCTGGCCCACGAAAGGCTAGGAATTGAACCTAGACCTTCAGATTGCCAATCAGAAATGCTACTACTACACCATCGAACCCACCACATGCAGAAGACTCTCTGAATGCCATCCTCATCTGTCACAAAAAATATTCAAGAAAAACGTTTCGCCCCAAAATTTGTACCCCCAGGGCATGTACCTCCAAAGTCGAAATTTTTCCAAACTCTGCATCCCAAGAAGTATATGTGTACCAAGTTTCAGATTTCTAACTCTTCTAGAACATGGTTAGGATTAGTGTCAGTCAGTCAGTCAGTCACGATCGTCTATGAATATTTGAAAACTAGCGAGTGTGTTTGCCCTTCGGGCAAACAAACTCGCTATGGACGCGCCTTCGGCGCTCTGCGATCTAAGGCGATAAGGTTTTCGATGCTCACCTCTACTAATGCGATCAAACTCCTTTGTTCATTGGTTCAACTCTCGCACCTTTAAAGTAAAGGTGTCAAAGAACATATTCATCATGACCCCATGTCATTTGTAGCATAAGGATCACGAATTAACAATTGTGTGTCGTTTAGTGTTCCATTGGTGTATTCAATTCCTGTCTATGTTCCAGGCACTCTTGATAGCATATCAATCCCCAAAAATGTAGGAGTAATAGCAGCAATATAACCACATAAGCCACTTGAGAGTTTTAACAATAAGATGGCTATTAAAGATCAATGTAGGCCTAAGCAATCGTCCAAGGGTTGGATATTAGCTTGCTGAATCATTCCCAATCAGGGCAAGTACCTCCAATGTCGAACTGTATCTGTAGTATGCAAGCCAACAGCTATTTATTTTCTATCCCGTTTCCTTTGAGGAGGAGTATGAATGAGAGTAGTATTGGCATAAGCGTCTATCCATGGGGTAGGCCGATGCCTGCGAAATTAGTCCCCAGGGCGTGTACATCCCCCCACCCTCTCCCTCCCTCCGAAGTCTGAATTCCTCTACAGTGAACAATGTAGCAATAACACCCACTTCCTTCAATGACTGAGGAGGTAGGAACGTGTTCATGACAATGGCGTAAGGCTACATCTCCATCTGGGGGGGGAGGGGCTAGGAATCAGACACATAAGCTCATAACTTCTTAGTTTCAAGGCGATAATTCCAATTCGACTGTAGGGAACTTCATGGTTATTTTATATTCTGGCGAAAGGACTCTATGGCAGTCCCTTTTTCACACTCTTCTAAAGGTTCCATACAGTTGTCTATGAAAAACCGTATAAACCGTATATGCAGCCCGTAACTATACCTTCCCGTTTTGTTGAAGTGTGAGCTTTGGCCTAATCGTCCTTAATAGGATTAGACATAGCCATCTTATATCGAAATATAAATGGAACATCATATACTGTTTCCTTGCCAGAAAAATAAATAAAACATTCACATCTGCAAGCGTACCACGCGCCAACTCGTGCCCTTCTCTTCATCAAGGCTCGAACGCCTAGCGCGTTAGGTTGAGACTAAATGATGCTCGGTAAGATGGGCCGATAAGTTCCTCAATGCGAATGGGTTGGGCAAGATTCGAGTAGGCCTCTGCGTCTGTCCAAGGGTTACCTATAGGCCTGCTAAGTCAGTCACATCCCGGCACGTACATTCAAACTTCACCCAAGGTGTGGAATAATACAGTTTTTTATTTTCTCTCCTGCTTTCATGAAGGAAGAAAATATATGAGAGTGGTATTAGCCTAAGCATCCATCCATGGGTTGAGCCTAGGCCTGCGAAATCAGTCCCCCACCCCTCCTCCAAAACGTGCCCCCAGGGCATGGTCCCCCAAAGTTGTGCATTCGAAGTTAGGTTATCGATTTCAGAGAAAGTCTATCAGGTATCCATGTTCCTTCCGTTTTGTTGAAGGTAAGGGGAGGCTTTTTTTATTTTCCTCTTTGTCTCAGTAGTCACATTCATGCAAAGTTTCAGCTTTCCATGTTCATAAGTTTAACTGATGCAAAAATATTAACAAAAAACATCTCCCATTAAAATTTGTGACCCCTGGGCATTTACTCCTAAAGTCTGAAGTTTTCTGCAGCATCCCAATAGGAAGTTATGTAACAACTTTCATATTTCCACACTAGCTTAATACACCAGGAACAGATGCTTGAAAACGTAGGCTCAAAACATATGCCCCCAGGGCATGGATCTAAAATTTTTCATTTTTCCTGAATTCATCGTCTCGGTAAGGCACGTCCATGCCAAGTTTCAGCTTTCTATGTCTCACCGTTTTACTGTCTGCCAAAAAAAGCCAAAAAAATAGCCACAGAATGACCAGGATGTGAACCCAAGACTCCTGATTGCCAGTCAGAGGTGTTACGACTACACCACCGAACCCAATTCATTCAGTTGACCCTCTGAATGCCATCCTCATCTGTCACAAAGTATATTTAAGAAAAACGTTTCCCCCCGAAATTTGTACCCCCAGGGCATGTACCTCCAAAGTCGGATTTTTTCTGAACTGTGCATCCCAAGAGGTACATGTGTACCAAGTTTCAGATTTCTAACCCTTCTAGAACATGGTTAGAATTAGCGTCAGTCAGTCAGTACAGTCAGTCAGTCAGTCACGATCGTCTATATATATTAGATGAAAGTAGATTTGTTTCTATATTCAGCTATTCGTCAGGTACGTCATTGCCAAGTTTAAACTTTCTAGCACCCTACGTTTTGCTGGATCAGTAAATTTCGGAAAAATTGGAAAACATGTGCCCTTGGGCGTTTTAATCGAAAAGTACCTTTTTTACCGAAATGACACCTCAGTGAACTACATGCCCACCAAGTGTCAATCTTAAACGTTTGCCCTTTTCACTGGTGAAAAATCATGTTTGGAAAAGCCGACCCACCCAAAAGCTATGCACGGAGGGGATGCACCATAAAAGGTGAATACTCCCTCAACTCAATAATATCACATTGTCATGATAAGAATGTCATTGAGAGGCACTAGGGAATGTCCTGGGTTCGGTGGTGTAATTTAAGCAGATCTGACCGGTAATCAGGAGGGCAGGGTTCAATTCCCGGCCGTCCCCTGGCTTTCTTTCGTTCTCTTCTCCATCCAATCTTCCCTTCCGGCCATTCACATGACATCACTTATACGTGTGCCAAGTTTCACCTTTCCATTCATGTCCAATTCGCCATGACAATTTCATTTTTTTTAAACATCGCCCCTTGAGAAATTTTCCCCCCGTGACGTATCAACACATGACATTTTTCTTTTTAACTCTTCATCTTGGTAGTCACATTCCTGCAAAGTTCCAGCTTTCAATGTCCATCGGTTTAACTAATGCAAAAAATTATGTGAAAACATCTCCCTTTGAAATTTATGCCCTAGGGCATTTCATTCCAAAGTCTGAGGTTTTCTGCAGCATCCCAAGAAGTAGTTATGTACCAATTTTCACCTTTCCACACTAGCGCAATACACCAGGACGAAAAAAAATACTTGAAAACGTCGATCCCCAAAAATATGCCCCAAGGGCATGGATCTAAAACTTTTCATTTTTCCTGAACTCATCATGTCGGTAGGGACGTCCATGCCACGTTTCAGTTTTCCATGTCTCTCTGTTTTATTCAAGCAACGGGACATGGAAGGCAAGAGAAGTCAAAAAAAAACATGGAATGGCCAGGAATTGAACCCTGGCCTCACGATTACCTGTTAAATGTGCTACCACTACACCACCGAAATGGTGACATACAGTGGCATTTTTCGATGATATCCTTATCTATCACGATATATATATTTTAAAAAAACTTTTACCCTCAAAATGTGTACCCGCAGGGCATGTACGGATTTTTCTGAACTCTGCACCCGAAAAGGTACATGTATACCAAGTTTCAGATTTCTAACCTTTCAGGAACATGGTTGGAATTAGCGTCAATCAGTCACTATCGTCTATATATATTAGAGTGACCCCCATATTTTCTTTAAGTGACACCTTGAATGGAAAAAAGAAGCTCTCTGCTATTTTTTAAGAAAATCCTCCTGGTTCTTTAAATATAATAACTTTTCATTACACAAAAATATTACTTGTTGCTTTTTCTCTAATTGTTTTACTGTTAAATTTGTTTTCTGGTTGCCTTTTTAAATAATTGATTTTTAAGCTTATCTGAAATCCCTTTATTTTAAAAATGCAGAGCAATATTGTAATGACCCATAACAGGGATTCATCACAACCTTATTTCATGCTTGCTGTCTGCCTTTAGCCATAATGGAGCTTTCCAATGTGAAATACCTGGCAACATTGGCATAGCCAGGATTTGCCAAAAAGGTGGCTATAACTTCCTTACTTCTCAAGGGGGCAGATGCATTTCAACCTGAGTTGAAGGGGGCTGAAGCCCACCCCTCCAGCCCCCCCTCACTACACCACTAACTTGTTGAGGAGACACAGATTACTTGTTTGATTTGATGTTTTAGACTTCAATTTGAAAAAGTTACTGCACTTGAAATTTAAAAAAAACACTAATGGAGACAATGACTCCTATCTATTATCAGTTGTGGATCTTGAGCCAGGGCAGTGCCAGTGATGATGTAGTGATCATCACTGGTAACCTAGCTCTGTAGGAATACAGTTACAGTCTTTCTTATTTACCAGCACTGAAACATTAATGACATCATTTTACTATTTGCATGCCACATGATGCTGGACAGCTACCAGTGCCCCTCAGGAAAATGATATGCCATGTATGTCAGATCAATTTGAGATTCTCATATTTTTCATGTGTAAGGCAAGAATTACGATGTGTTCAGGAATATAATGAGGACGTAAGAAATCTCATACCTTGCATATGTTGTCAATCATAATTTGCTCTTAAATCATGTGCCCTCAAAAATGGCTATCTCCATGAATTACCATGAGGTGACAAAACATAAAAACCAACTCTCATGGGAGGTTTTGTTCTGAACAGTCATATTTCAGGATTTGAGGCAAGAATACGAGAGATTTGTGATGAGCTTCTGGGTCCACCTCATACCTCAGCATCTTCGTCATCATCAATGGGAGTCTTACATCTTGGTATGAATGCTTAAGGTACTACAGGAAGATAAAAATCAACCCCTTGGAACGAAATTCTCTTCTATAATTGTTGTAAGGGACCTCAAGAAAGGGCCTTGGAGCCGATTGTTGACTCTCTCAGGTCACCCCGGAGGCCATGATCTGTGGTCAAAGGTCAAAATTTGCATACTTCTCTTTGAAAATCTCCATCTCCCCAACCCTTAGTCGCAGTAACGTCAAATTTGCACCATTCTCCCTGAGACAAACAGCGCTAAATGGGAAATATAAATACACTTATGCAAACGTCGTTCCGGAGACGACATGGCGGCATAACTAAGAATTTTTCTGTTTTCGGATTTTGTTTTTTCGCTCTCATTCCTCGTAGACATTTTCTAGCGGCAAAAGTATGCTCCAGTTTTTGGAGACTAATATGGTCCGTCGTTTTGCAAAGTTGCGCATGGTTTCCCCTTTGCGTTCCCCCTGAGCGTTCGATGATCCGCCTGAAAATTCTTTTTTTTTGGAAGGGACGTGACGTTGACGGACAATACTCGAAAACGAGGCTGAATTTTAAAAATTCCTCTTGTAGAGCTCTTTAAAAGTCTATTAGCTAGCTTAATAGAAATTTTCATGTGAATCAGTTAACTATCCTAGAAACCTATCGATTTTTCCCGTGGCCTCTTTTGACAATTTAGGTCATTTCTTATATTCCGGGTCAATTTTCTCTTCACACCAGCCAAAGATGCATAATTTTTTGTGCCTATCCCATAGGGGAATGTTTCACAGATCCAATGACACCAAGATTGCTTATTGTCTCCAAAGGGATAGAGAATGCAAGGCTTTACTGATTTGCATGAAAACTTGAATACTAGCGCGCACCTCTTCCCTCTTTGAGTTCCCTCCCGCCTCGCACAGACTTGTTCGTGCTCGTGATTGTGTGTCTGTGTGAGTGAAAAGGAGGAAGAGGACCGACGCGACTTCACCTGGCGCCTATCGCTATTGATTTTATTTCTTGTACCTAAGACGCCTTTTTTTCCTCAAATGCTCCGCTTTCGCTTCCCCTACCTGAGAGTCCTCTTGGCACGTCGCCCCTCACCCCCAACCTGTCTACTCCCTCCTGAAGGCATTCCTCATGAAAACATGGGTGTGGTTGAATGTCTTTCGGCCCGGTTGTTAATTTTGGGGGCATTAAAATGGAGACAGGAAACAGAAGATCCACACGCTTGAGATTAATGAATCAGGGTCATAAAACTTTATAAGGAATCCAAATTATCCTACGCAACGAGGGAAGAGCTCAAAGGATCAAAGTACATGCAAAGTAATAGACAGAGGGACTTTCGATATTTCCATCCCTCATTCTCTCTCAAGAAACGAAGGCACTTTCTAAGATCTTTGCATCTCCGAGACTTGGAAAAAGGACTTAATTTGGGTAAGGAATTAGTTCAACCTGTTGGACGAAGTATCCTCAGAACGAGGATAATATATTTCGAGACGACTATGAAAAATGACTGCCGAATCATGCGTGAATGTGTTGAGTCTCCTCTGACCAAGAACGATTTCCCTGATGCCATGTTGAAGTATCATGCAGCAATCGACCGCGTTTCTCCTGCATGCCTCCATCTTCGTCTACGATTACGAGCTGCTTTCCACAGTGTCAATGGTGTGATGGAATAACAAGATGACACATCGCCTTTCCAGGTGTACCGGTAGGATCAGGTAAGAATGGTAGAATATTTCCTAGTTGTGCCTGAAATGGTGAGCATATTGTAGGAAGCGTGACCTTTCTTTCCCTCTCTCACTCACTTTCTTTTCTGCCTAGACTTCTCTTCCCGTGCATGGGAGATGCGAGGCGCTAGCACACCACTGTCTCACTACTTCCTTAAAAAAAATTTGTTCATACTTGCCCCTTTTTCCACATTCGCTTGAAAGGATTCGGTATTCAAAGATATTTCAAAAATACTTCAAAATTTCCACTCGCGAGGCATCCAACATCTTTTCTGATTAGGGATGGTAACTCTCCTGTTTTCCTCCCTTTCCTCATATATGTTGAGGAAATGTCATGCCATGCCTTTTTTTGGCTTCTCTTGCCTTCCATGTCCCATTGCTTGAATAAAACGGACAGACAAGGAAAGCTGAAACGTGGCACGGACGTGCCTACCGACACGATGAGTTCAGGAATAATGCAACATTTTAGATCCATGCCCTGGGGGCATATTTTTTGGGGCCGACGTTTTCATGTATTTTTTTGTCCTGGTGTATTGAGCTAGTGCGGAAAGATGAAACTTGGTTCAGAATTACCTACCTGGAAGCTGCGTGCAGAAAAATTCAGACTTTGGAATGAAATGCCCTGGGGGCATGATATTTCAATGGGAGATGTTTTCACAATTGTTTTGCATTAGTTAAACCGATGGACACGGAAATCTGGAACTTTGCTGGAATGTGACTACCAAGATAAGGAGTTAAAGTAAAATGTTAAGTCTTGATACATCGCCGGGGGAAAATTTCTCGAGGGGCGATGTTTAAAAGAAAAGAAATTGTCGTGGCGAATTGGGCATGAATGGAAAGGTGAAACTTGGCACACGTATAAGTGACGTGATATTATTCAGTTGAGTGAGTATTCAGCTTTCATGGTACATCCCCTCTGGGCATAGCTTTTGCGTGGGTCGGCTTTTCCGAACATGAATTTTCACCAGCGAAAAGGGCAAACGTATAATATTGACACTTGGTGGGCATGTAGTTCACTGAGGTTTGATTTCGGTAAAAATGGTACTTTTCGGTTAAAACGGCCAATGGCATATATTTTGCAAATTTTCCTGAATTTTCTGATCCAGCAATTTTCTGATCCAGCAAAACGGAGGGTGCTAGAAAGTTTAAACTTGGTAAAGTAGTACCTGATGAATAACTGAGTAAAAAAACAATTCAACTTTCATCTAATATACAGTATATAGACGATCGTGACTGACTGACTGACAGACTGACGCTAATTCTAACCACGTTCTAGAAGGGTTACAAATCTGAAACTTGGAACGCAAGTACCTTTTCGGATGTAGAGTTCAGAAAAACTCTGACTTTGGAGGTACATGCCTTCGGAGTACAAATTTTGGGAGGAAACGTTTTTCTTACTAATATTTTGTGACAGATGAGGATGGCATTTAGAGAGACAACTGGATTTCCTGGATTCGGTGGTGTAATAGTAGCATCATTAATTGCCAATCAGAAGGTAAGGGTACAATTCCCGACCATTCCTTGGCTAATTTTTTTTTGTTGCCTTCCATGTCCAGTTACTCATTCCCCCACCATAACATTATTTTTCCTTGAGTGAAACGGAGAGACATGGAAAGCTGAAAATTGGCATGGACGTACCAACTGAGATGATGAGTTCAGGAAAAATGAAACATTTTAGATTCATGCCCTCGGGGCATATTTTTGTAAGCCGACGTTTTCAAGTATTTTTTGTCCTGGCGTTTTGAGATAGTGTGAAATGATGAAACTTGGTACATAACTACCTGTTGGGATGCTACAGAAAACTTCAGACTATACAAGTAAATGCCTTGGGGGCCACAAATTTCAAAGGGAGATGTTTTCCACTAATTTTTTTGCATCAGTTAAACTGATGAACATAGAAAGCTTAAATTTTCCATGAATGTAACATATGAGACAAGGAGTTATATAAAAATGTTAAGTCTGGATACTTCCCATGGGGAATTTTTTCGAGGTTTGATGTTGATGAAAAAAAAAGTTGTTGCGGCGAATTGGACAGAAACAGAAAGGTGAAACTTGGCACACGTATTAGTGACGATATTACTGAGCTGAGGGAGTATTCAGCTTTCGTGGGGCATCCTCTCTGTGCATGGCATTTTTGCGGGTCTGTTTTTCCAAGCATGTTTTTTCACCAGCGAAATGGGCAAACATATAATATAGAAACTTAATGGGCATGTAGTTCACTGGGCAGACATAGAAAAGGAGCTGGCGCACGCATCACTGACGTGATGTTGATTTACTTTTTTTTATACGTCTCCTCAGAACACAGCTTTTGGTTTGGTCGATTTTCCAAATACATTTTTTCCGCTCGCAAAAACAGAAACGCATGAGGCTGAAACTGGGTGGCATGGAGTTCCATGAGTCTACATTTCAGAAGAAAAAAATGTTCGTTAAAAACCATCAGGGCAATTTTTTTTAAGTCCCATTTTCCTTATTTTTTTTTTTTGATCAAACGAAACAGAGACACAAAATGTATACTTCCCTCAAAAGTACCTATTTGATGGATGCGTATAGGAAAAGTCCTACTTTTGTAATATGTTCCATTAGCGTAGATTATAAGAGGGGAGTATTTCAAAATGTATTTTTCACCCTTACAAAAAGGGACACATGAAAAGATTTCAAGTTAGGCACTCTAGAAATCATCGAAGTAATGGTTTTGATAAAAATCAAGACTTTCGTCCCCATCTGTCACGTATTTCAATGGGGACGTACTTTACATATGTGCTTCCCATTTCGCAAAGAATAAATGAATTAATCACTATCCACGGTATTAGAGCGCCGAAGGCGCGACCATAGCGAGTTTGTTTGCCCTTCGGGCAAACAAACTCGCTAGTATTATATATAGATGATCGTGAGCAGCTGACTGACTGACATAAGTAGCTATTCAAATCTTGAGTTCAGGAAAAATTCCACTTTGGTGATACACGCTATAGGGGCACACCTTTTTGGGGAACATATTTCCAAATACTTCTCTTTGCTTCAATCAAATGGAGACCCATGGAAAGCTGTAACATGGCAAGAACGTGACTGGTCACTCAGCTCAAATGTCAAATGTCAAATTTCAAAAATATTTTTAGGGGGCATATTTCTTGGGGACGTAACGTTTTTAAAGAATTTTAAATATCCTAGCGAATCAGGCAGAAATAGAAAAATAGCAGCTGGCGCACGCATAACGGATATGATGTTGATTTAAGGAAAAATTTAACTTTTGCTGAGCGTCTCCCCAGAGCACAGCTTTTGGGTGGGTTGCTTTTCCAAATATATTTTTTACCGCCAGCAAAAAGGGGAAACGTATAAGGCTGAAACTGGGTGGCATGGAGTTCCCTGAGTTTATATTTCAGAATAAAAATAAATATTCGTTTAAAAAAATCAGGAAACTTTTTTTTAAGTTCTATTTTCGTGAATTATTTTTCGATCCAACGAAACAGAGACAAAAAATTTAAAATTCACTCAGAAGTGCCTGTTTTATGGCTGAGTACGGGAAAAATCCTATTTTTGAAATATGCCTCATGAGCGTAGATTATAGTAGGGAAGTATTGCATAATGTATTCTCCACCCTTACAAAAAGGGACACATGAAAAGATTTCAAGTTAGGCTCTGGAAGTCATAGAGGTAATGATTTTGATAAAAATGAAGACTTTCGTCCCCATATGTCACGTATTCCAATGGGACGTACTTTAAATAAGTGTTTGCCATTTCGCAAAGAATAAATTAATTAATCGCAATCCAAGGTAATGGAGAGCCGAAGGCTCGACCACAGCGAGTTTGTTTGCCCTTCGGGCAAACAAACTCGCTAGTTATATATATAGATGCTTTGACAAGAGCATCTGGAGAGTGCTCTCAGAACTCCATAACATTTAGACGTAATTTTTCTGTTCATTAAAGGATTATTATTTACATTTACAGCATTCGCAAGGTTTCCACGGGAGTAGCGTCTCCCCAGCCCCCTTCTCAGTTTTCTTTTTGAAAGCGCGAACTATCATTAAGTCTGTAAGAATCCCCATGCACAATACTCAGCCATGCATGCATTTTTTTCACAAATAGTCTCATATACCAAAATTATCCAGCACTTAAAATGTTGTATGTGCGGTGTTACTTTCGCCCCAAACTAGGTTGTTACAATTGCCCACGGTCCAAATTTCCATGGGGCAAAATTCACATTGGACTCAGCAAATGGTGTAATAAGGCCCCTAGCCCGAATTTTGAGATCAGAAGGTTGATATTTAGATCAGGTAGCAAGAGTAACTTTTTTTACATTTTAACATCATCAGTTGGGATGAAAAATGAAATTGACAGAAAACAGAAGAGAAAAAAATATGATTCCTAATTTTCTTACCACGGTGGGCAGAGTTGAATTAAACACGTTCTTGGCCAATCACAGAGAAGCTCAAAATACTTGATATGGAGAATGAAGAGTGGTCTGTTATGGGCACAAAATTAAGCGATTGTATCTAATGTACTTCCTCAAATATGAAGCATTGTTTCAATTACCCTTTGTTACTTTTGCCCCACCTCTCCATATCATGGATATCTAGTGAATTTTAGCTTTAATAGCTTTCTCCAGTGAATCCCAACCCAATTGGAAGTTGTGCCAGCGTTCACAATTGTTTCATGATTTTTTTCCTTCAGTCATACTACTGTATTTACGTGCCTGTCAATTTCTCCTGAAATGAAACGAAGGGAAGCAAGCAAGCCATGTGCAGAGAAGAAACTCTAAATTTTGAGGAGAATAAGAGTGGTTTTCCTGTATGCCTGCCTCTCANTAGTGCACTTTTTTCAGTCCCATTTTCCTGATTTTTTTTTGATCCAACGAAACAGAGACAGGAAATGTAAACTTCCCTCAGAAGTACCTGTTTGATGACTGAGTAGAGGAGAAATTCTAATTTTGAAGTATGTATCCTTAGCGTAGATTATTGGAGGGAAGCTTTTCTCCACCCTTACAAAAAGAGACACAAGAAAAGATTTCAAGTTAGGCACACAGAATCATAGAGGCAATGATTTTGATGAAAAAATCAAGACATTCGACCCCATATGTCACGTATGTCAATGGGGACGTACTTTAAATACGTGTTTCCCATTTCGCAAAAAATGAATGAATTAATCACTTTCCAAGGTAAGGGAGCGCCGAAGTCGCGACCAGTAGTATTAGTGTATGATCAGTAGTATTATTGACCGCAAGTATTAGAATAAAGTGCGTAATTTATAGGGCTTTCTCCCCATACTTAATGAAAGTTGGAGTCTGTTCCAAAGTCGCACATTCATCATGGCTGTAACTACAGAATTGGCCTTTATCGCGTTTACCCGGATAAATGTATGTTACGTAATGCAATGCTTCTTACTCCAGGAGAAACGGTTACACCAGGATCTTTGTATCTCATGGGACTGCGCCTAGTAACTACACCAAAGTGGAAAATGTTCAAACAGTCCAAGAATTGTAGCGCATGGGACATCTTTCTTTCCCCGATAGGGTTTCACCTAAATGTATCCTCTCCTACTTTTCGCGGCCCTTTCGTCGCGGATAAAACGTCGCACGCACTTTTAGTCGTTGCTCTAATTCGTCGCAGGCAAAGATAGTCGCGCTCTCCTTGTCACGGGGGCATTCCAAGGGCTGGAAGATGCAGCTTGCACAAGTCTACGCGTGGGTTCTTGAGAATTTTAAGCGGCCGCTTTCAGCTCTAGAACTGTCTTCACCCTTTGGACACGATCAGAATTGGGTTCATGACTGTGGTCAGGGGGTGACTTGGGCACTCCGTCTTATGTGCATTATAGCAGCTCTTAGCATTATAGCATTATAGCAGCCCTTACAGCATCGCAGCTCACATCGCCATGCTTGCTATCTTATTGAAACTTCGCCTTACTACATTATTAAGAAATCATCATAGTGTAGCTTCTCTTTACTTTTATACGTGTTGAGGTATTTAAATGCCATTAACACGACCGTAGATACATACATATGAGCGCCAAATCAATCACGATCATCATTAGCATAAAAAATGATAGCAATCCTTTGCCTCCCATTCCCCCGTCCCAGCTGATGCATTGAGGAACATAGGCCCTATTTCTTTGCACCATTTCTGTTCATATTGCTTTAACTCCTTTCAGCCATGCGCCTATCTTTCCCTGCGACGAAATAGTGCAACGACCAAAAGTGCACGCGTCGTTTTGTCCACGACAATTTTGGCAGCGACGGAAACGTCGGCAACCCCTCTTTCCACATTCAGTACACTGTAAAAAAAAATTTCAGATTCGGAACACCTGAAAAACATAATCTAGAACGCGTTTAACGCGACACTTTTGGAACACGTCAGGTGTTCCAGATGATGCTCTCTGAGGTGTTCTGTAATACGTTTCCTAATGTTCCCATGGCCGAATTCAATTGAAGTGTTCCATCTAACACGGCGTTCCTGGAGGCGTTTCCAGCGCAACACTTTTGGAACACCTCAAGTGCTCCTTTGAGGTGTTCTTCCCAGCAAAGACGGAGCAGATACAGAAATAAATACGCGAAAATTGAAGGAAGATAATGCTTCATTTAGTGAAATAAATAGCAACAAAAAAGGAAACTATGCAGAGAATAAATTAGCCACTTGAAACTGCTGTCCACTGGGGGTATGCTGGGTGTAGGTGAGTAACCCCCAAATGTTTATATTTCCAGTCACTCTTGTGTAACAATAACACCAAGCCATTTATGATCAAAACTGCTGTCCACTGGGGGTATGCTGGGTGCAGGTGAGTAACCCCCAAATGTTTATCTTTCCAGTCACTCTTGTGTAACAATAACACCAAGCCATTTATGATCATGTGCAGTCCAAACATCAGACATGCAGTGAAACAATAGGGAACAACTTTTGTTGATCACCCATGAAAATTGTCACAGATTTTCTGCAAATTCAAGTACCTACTTCTGATATATGAGGTCTGGCAATAAAGTTCCAGGACTGATTTTTTTGTGAGTTTGTCAATATCACAAAAATTGTTTTCATTCCATGGACTGTTGGGCAGTGAAGTGTCAGCCCTCATCGGACT